>VZTN01031019.1:106767-120583 GCA_013400515.1 Erpornis zantholeuca
TTATACAGGCCTAGAATCTTTTAATCTTACTACAATCTCAAGAGTGTCTTTTGCTTCTGGTTTCAGTCAAAAAGCCAAATCTGTATATGAGTTGACTTCTTTGTAAACAAAGTGTATTTATGAGTAGATCAACTCCAAATAATCAATATTAGAATTGGCATTGTGACCAGAACCACTTATTAGTAGGTATTTTCCCATAGTAGCAAGCTTAAGTAGCCTAAAGTTTATATTCACTGCCTTGAAAATTAAGATCTTTGTGCTAGTGATGACATTTGTGATTATACTCCTATGCAGTAAACAATGGAGCATACAGGCAAATTCCTCTCAGAAAGTACTTTTTTATTCCCTGAATCTGTGAGTACTGGGCACAAGAAACAAAAAACTCAGTTGATTTCTAGGAAACTTGAGTCAGAAGTAGGCATCTTGAATCCGAGCCTTGTCTTGGAGAGCCTTAGTGTGGCCACCCTGCAGCTGGGCTCTCTGAGCTCTGTTGTACTGACTTCACTCAATTCTGTCAGGTGGCTTATTGATTCCAAAATGTCAGAAAGTTATCCTGATCTCGTAATTCACTCATGTTGGCATATTTATTCTTGTATTTGTGCTGAATATTGAAAATAAAAACTCTGACTATTCACATTATTTCTTCTGAATGTCTACATTTATTAGATAGCTTCCCTTCAGCTTATTTTTATCAATCTTGGTCTTTCCATTCTTCACAGTGATAATTTTTTATTTCAGAGTTTTCTTTATTTTGAAGCACTTTTGTGTCACTCATACTCTCTCTTCAGACTGATTTCCACAGTCACTAAATAGTGATCTTCCAACAGTAATAAATATTGGAAATACAATACAAATACAATATGACACTGCACAGAGCTAGATATTTAGAGAATTATATGGGGTTTTGCTGAATTGTTAGCAAAAGGGATTAACTTAATAATTTACTTTGCTTTTTGCCTGATGGTCTGCAGCATGGTATGTGAGACCAAACCACTTTATCTGCTGTCATCCATTCAGAAAATACAGAGATAATGGTCCTTTATTGCTTCTCTTCCTCCAAGCAGATCCAGCTCTTGGAGAATCTTGGCTCTCCAATTTATACACAGAAAACTGTTCTTGGGCTGAGTACCAAGATGTGGACACAATAATCCAGTTCTCATTTTAAATAACTTTCAGTTTTATACTATAGGGTTATGCCAAATATATGCCAGTACAGGATTTGGTCTAGAAGATCTGTTCCAGATCCAATGTGAGTGTCAGAATCAAAGTAACACTGGGTCCCTTCCAACTCAGCTTATTCTGTGATTCTGTGAAAACAGGAGCATTAAATTGACAAAAATAATGTGAGAAATCTTCACTCATGACACCTGATTGTGACTTTTGGACACTTCATTCCAAATTCTGCATCTATTGACACTGCCTTTCCCCCTTTATCCCTCTGTCTTAGCCTTTAAATTGAAATTGAGGACAAACACCCCAAATTTCCTGTGACAGGAAGTGTCAGATTTTGGATGAGATACTGGCAGCTGCGGTCCTGCAAATAATCCCACTCCAAGCATGGTAAAGATCCTGCTGAAACCCCAAACCAAATACTAGATGGAAACTACTGAAAGCCAGCCTGCTGTTAAAAAAAGAAGACCTAATTCACATCCTGGAGTCCAGGTCTTTCTGACACTGAGTGCTATTCAAGGAAACAATAACTTTCAATTTTTTATCTTGAAAGACTGTACTCTTTAAACTTGGTGGGGTCATAACTAGAAACAGATTAATCATCTGCAATGAATTCCTTCTTTGTTTGCTTTTCTGCCCAGAAATGAGATCTGCTCCCATACAATAGTCTGTTACGAAGATTTTAAAACCTATTACTCAAATGCTTACTTTGGTATTTTTTTAAAACTCAGGTATGATGAATCAAAGACACAAATAGTATAGCCTGAACAAGGAATAGTGCTGTAAACAGCTTTTATCCTTACCAATTGCTAAAATACCAAATAGATGTAAATGAGCACCAAAATAGTAATCTGCACTTCTGGAAGTATCTGAGACTTCAACACAAAAAGAAATTCACTGATGTCAAGGTTCTCTCCCTTTCCAGCCAGTTAAGGAAGAGTTTGCTTAAGACCCATTTCAGATCCAAGCAGAACAGAGGTTTCTGAACTTTTTGTGTGCTTGCATTTAGGGCAAGATGTTTTTCTTCATGTCATCCTTTTTTCTTTTTTTTTTAATTGAAATTCTAGATTATGTTATTAAATAACTAAGGAATTGTGATTTCCATATACCTCTTTCTTGATGGGATGCCATTTTAATAATTAAGACGATTTTAATATCATTGCCACTGTGTTTACCCATGTATTGCACCTGAAAACAGAGTTGAGGCTGTGACTGATCCTTCCCTGGAGCACCTCTGGACGCTGAGGCTTATTAGTAGATCTGGCCAGAAACCATCAAAAGGTAAGTTTCACATTAATTGTTAGAGTAAAATGCACTGAAAAACTACCAGTCACTTAAAAAATTGAATAATCTTTTTTTTGTCAAGTTTTTAGTGAAATTTTGTAGTTTTTTTCCCCCCATTCTGATAGGCATAGCTTTTTAAGCATGGAATTGTTTAAAAGCAAAACATAACTGAACAGAAATTATGGTGGCACCAGCAGATCAGAAAAATAGATCTGAATGGTAAATAATATCCTGAGTTTGTATTTGGTGAGTAAATAAAATATGTGCAGTCTCCTCTTTGGAAAACCAAAGGTGCTTTCCAGGAAGGATAGGTTTTCCTGTTAGCTGTTCTTTCAGTATCTTCTAATCAAGGAAACATTGTGCTCATGTACAACTCATTGGATTAAATTTTGCTATCATTAATAAACACGGTCCTCCTGCAACCTGGTTCCATGCAGACACACTCTTCTGGCTCTGTTTGTAGATAAGAAAGAAACCCTGCTTTACACTATAAATTGCAAGCACTACTGGACATCAGCATACTAGAAAGGTATAATAAGCACACACACCTGCTCTTTCCCTTGCTGTGGTCATACTGGGCAGAGAGGGAGAAAGGTCTGAGTCAAATAATGGAGTTATGGACTTGAGAAATTCTCAAAGCCCACGCTGGACAATGAGGTATAGCTGTTGCAATCAAACACATTGTCCTGTTCCCAAAACTGATGCAGGAACCATCAGCTACCTCTGTAGGGGGCTGAATAGGAGCATAAGAGAGTATCAAGCCTATGGAGTTAATGCAGACAGAGGAGATTATGCCACAAGTGTATAAATGTCAGACACCCTGAGCTGTACTTCCTGCTCCAATTGTGAGGCACTCTACTGACCTCTTTTTCTCTTACCTTACCACCTTTCTTTTTCTGGTAGTTGAAGGGAAGATAGCAAATTGCTTATTTTCAAGACCTGGCTTTTTAACATTTGCAGATCATGAAGATTAGATGTGTTAAAACTAACTAACTAACACTCTTGAAATACTACTTATGGTAAGGTGTAACCAGCTCCAGTCATTATTCTGACACTGGGGTGGGAGACAGATACTTTGATTTCTAAATAAATTTAGCAACATAATTCATAGTAATTTTTATCAGGAAATACAGATATGTTGAGAAACAGACAATGTAACATATTTAAGGCCTGATCTAAATATTATGTAGCTGTGAATGCAGGAAGGGATGGAAAATAGGTAAGAGACATTTATATTTGTTGCAGACAAAGCCTGATGCTATAAATTACCTTGTCATATATCCAGTCTGCTTTGGCCAGAAAACCCAAATAGGAGCTTCTGAAAGCAATTTTCTAATCTGAAATTTCTCGGGAGTATGTTTTTGCAACCTATAAGAACTCACTGTGCTTGCAAGTGGCCTATGCTCCCCCTAGAAGATACAAGTTTGTATCCTGCAAAACAACTCCGTGCCTACAGCACCTTGAGCAGATTTCCAGTTTCAAGAAAAGGCCCAGGCCCATGGTAAATTATGTAAAAAGGGCAAACAAAATCACACCTGC
Organism: Erpornis zantholeuca; assembly: GCA_013400515.1. Lineage (NCBI taxonomy): Eukaryota > Metazoa > Chordata > Aves > Passeriformes > Timaliidae > Erpornis > Erpornis zantholeuca. The sequence continues at coordinate 110,761 of VZTN01031019.1, forward strand.
CAAGGTCTGCATAGCAGTAGGTGCTACCAGGGCACATCACTAATAGGCAGCAGAGAGTGACAATTTTCAGCTGCTTGTGTTGCCCATCCCCAGAATAACCTCTTAACTGTTCTCTGCTGCAGAATTGCCCAGCATCACTGTCTTGAGCTCAGTAGCCATGGCAAACTCTGCTGCTGGGCAAGGCACACGTGACTGAACTGTACCTTCTGTGGGGAATGAATCCTTCTATCCTACCTCGAAGTCCAAGAAATTAACATCCAATGCATGAAGAGACTTGGGGAAAAAAACCTCACATAGTTGATATAATACCTGAGGGTTATTACACACCTTTGAGGACCCTCTTGTTCTGAAATTTTCTTGCCATTTCCATTGCCTTCTCCCCCTTCAAGGTATCCCTATCACTTCCTGTTTACACAGCCAGACACATTCCATCAAATTCCCATGAATGCAAGATCCATAGCAGGTATTCAGGGGAAAACCCCAATAAGACTTGAATTCTTCCAATCCCTAAAAATACAAGCTTGTAACATTTCTAGCTTCATTGGCAGATTTAAGAATCTTCTGATTTTCCTCCAGTCATGTGAGGAATTTGTGCAATGCTGAAAACCTTAATTAATTACAAGGATGTATTTTAATAGCAGAACCAGCATTCAAAAAGGCCCTTGGTGCACACTGTACTGTGTATCATATGTTAGATCTCATTTTCCTCTTTGCAATGATTAACTGAGGAGGTTTCAATAAAACAAAGCTGAGAAGTGGCTAAAAATGGTATTTTTAATGAGAATTATCTACTACTGTAATACTAATTATGCTGAAACATAGAAGATGGCAAATATTTTGGACAACTTCTATCAGGTTCTTAAGTGAAGAACAAATCTGGGATAAAAATTGGGTTAGACACTGAAAGCAATAAAGAACATCTGTGCTACCCACCAGCTTGGCCCAGCTTCAAAATCAATTTCACTTAAGAACTCACCAAAAATAGGGCTCTAGCTAGAAAATAAGATTTTCTTGCATTGGTGTCTCTATTCCACAGATACACTAAACACCCACCTGAATTTCCAAATCCTGAATATTTGCTTGAACCATGTAAAATAATTCAGATTACTAAAAGCTACTTGGGAATACTTGGGAACTTAATTAGAGGAATCATATTTCTGTATTAATAGGAACTGTAGAGGGCTTCTACTTCCCGAATTCAAGTTGTCAGTGAAAGAGAAATAACAGATGCAGATGAAGAACTGGTAGGAGCATAAGAGAACGGGTACTGGCCTGTTACCACACACTTCTTCTGGCATTCTTCCAGCGTTTGGAAGTTGTTCTCATTGCCATGGCATCCACCATATTCAAACTCTTCACACTGGCGGCTTTTAATATTGAAGAAATAGCGGATGTAGATGGCTTTGCATGGACCATCATCTGCTTTCATGGCACAGAATGAGTGCCCAAGCCTCAGTGGTGGCAAAGCAGCACCTGTAATACAGAGCAGAAGTAGAATAACCAAGTTAGTTTGCTGAGTACTGCATAGTGTAACACCTAAACGAGATTGCTTGTGTGTTCTGCTAGAGGCACTGCTCAACATCTGTCTGCAAAGCTCTGAACACACCAAACAGATGTAAAAAGAAAACCATCATCTGCATTGGAACACAAATTCCATTCGATCAAATCAAATGTGTGGTTTCAATTTTCCACCGAAACTCTTCGTAGTATAAACCTGAGCTCCTCATCACAAACCTCTAAATGGTTACAGAGAGAGGCTTAGTCACATGAGCTGGGGTGCAATTCTGAATTACAAAAGCAGTGAGAAAGTCTTGGTAGCTCCAAAAGTCACAATGACCACCAGGGCAAAAAGGTTTCCCTGGGGTCTCTTCCGTGCACTTCTCCCAGTGAACTTGGCTCGTAAAGGATCTGCCAGGGAACAGCGTGGGACAGACAGAGCCCTGCAGAGGGCATCACTGTCCTGTCAGATTGGGACACAAACCCTGCCGGGACCACTAACAGGCACCAGACTCTCTTTGCCTTTGATCTCACTGCTCTTGCACTACAGCTCTCAAGAGCATACAACTGGAAAGTCAAGGCAAAACAAAGTTGTATGTTTTCTAATTATGTAATTTCTGTCTTTCAGTATGTATTAGGTCAGGGAATGTTTTGTATAAATTGCCATGTATTGTGAAGAACACTAGCAAAGTTTCTCCCTGTCAATGTCTACAGGGAAATTCTGACTAGCAACCCAGTTCCTAATACTGTTCCCTTAGAAATATATGGTTTATTTTATTTTGCTGTTTTACTTTTCCAAGGCACTATTTTACCCTAGAGGATTTTGAAAGCTTTACAGAGCTTGTGTGCTTGTGCCATGGGAGCCAGAAGAACAGACAAAGCTTTTCATTTATTCTCCTACAGCTAACTAGAATACTGATGTCTCAGAGCATATATGCAAACATATCTATCCATGCTCTTTGCAGTGGCCCAGGAAGCAGGAGACAGAAAAAAAGAGAAGTGTTTACATGATCACTGAACAGATTCCTACTATTGAACTATTCCTACTAGATTAAGTTTCCGGTTTTAATTAAAAGAATCCACAAAAATCAGGCTTTATGACATGGTAAAAAGGGAACTTGCATGCTTACTACCTACCTCCTCTGTGGATATCTCATTTTAGCACCTAAAACTAACCTTGTTATACAATCTTTAAATTAAATTCACGGCTGATATAAAGCCTCATAAGTACTGAGGTCCATGAAAGTTTACTAGTTTTATTCCATTTGAGCCACTTATAACTGTTAAACCTATAGAAAAGAAACAAATTTCAGCACTAAAACCTTTTAAAGAATAGCATTTCAGTCCTTGAAAAACTAACAACCTCTATTAGACAGTTACCATCAACAGAATAATTGCAGCACACAATGAGATCTTCCCAAAGTGGACCTTTTGGTGTTAAAATAGATATAAAAAGGACTAATTTCAAAATTATATTTAAATATTCAGTCCCTAAAATAGTTTGTGACTTTTCCCTCATTGTTGAAAATATATTTTCAGATTTTGAAGTTAGGTATACAGATCTGAAAATATTATTGAAGACTGAACAATAGGAAATACTGATAAAATAAAAATGAGTGTTAGACTTGGTAAACTTGCTATGAAGTTCAGCTTGCCAAACAAGATTTCAGAATTTTGTTTCTTTCTGTTTTCATTAACTGGGTCTTCCCAAATCCACAAAAAATTAGTATTTAGAAGTCGCGATAAATACCAAGATGGACTTCAAATATTCTAAAGTTCTCTAAGAGGTTTGGGAATCCTTTGGAAGGGAATAAAAAAGGCTCAACTTAAAAAGTTGAGAGAATACTGCATTACAAAATGAAACTTTGGATTTCCCCTGCTCAGTACCAGGGAAAAAATGCCTTCAAAACATCAAAGTTTTCAGTAAGTTATGAACTCATTCCTGAAATGCGAAGATCAAATGCTCAGAACTCCACAGAAACTGATCCAGCTCAAATGTGGTTGGGGTGAGGGCTGGCAGCCGGTTTATAAACACGTCATTTTCTTGTCACACGAGAAATGAGATCCCCTCTGTGACCTTTGCCAGTGACCCAGTTCACCCTACAAGAGGTTGTGAAAGCTTGCCAGGCTTTTTAACTACCGGGATGTCGGAGTAATGTCAGCTCATATTCTCGCTGCGTTGCACCACCCCAGCGCTGTGGGCTACCCGACAGAAATAGTATGCAAGCACAGTTGCAAAACCACACATAGAGGATGAACAAATGGCTCAGCAGAGTTTATCCTGGGAACTTTCTGGTCTCCACTCCTAGCCCACTTCCCATCAGACCCACAGAACTGTATCATTGTTTTGGTTACCTCCTAAGGCCTTTCCCCTGCAGCCACAGGGATGCTGTTAACCACTGTCAGATGTCCTGACATCTGCTGCAAACATAATGACTAACTGTGTCACGCTTCTTGGCAATCACTCTGTTTCCTAGGAATGCTAGAAAGTTGCCATAGTTTGACTAAAGTCTGTACCCTGTCAAACCCCCAGGGGCCAAACCCTCCAACTCCAAGCAGTAACCAAGTGACTCTGAAGAAAGAGGTCTCAAAGGGATTCATCGGAACTGAATCATTCTCCTGTCTGGGAACAGTGAGAGAATTCTTCCCCACTATTTTACACCTGGGAACACTTAGCTCACACAGATGATACAAAATTAGCTTTCCTTCTCAGATTAGAGCTGCAGATGAGAAGGCAAGCAGGAGTGTTTGCCTGGTAGATCTGCATAGACACACATCGGCCTGTATTCATTTCATTTGTGGAATATATCTTGAGAAAACTAAGGTTTTGTGTAAGGCCTCATCTCTTGAACACTGGAACAAAGTGTTACTACATTTTAGGTGCTGTGTGAAAAGCACAGGATATGACATTTAGGGAAAATGTCTGTCCGGAAGGTCAGTGAAAACTCTTCAACAGAAACACAGGAAGCTAACACTTGAAGGAATGTTAACAGAGTTTCTCAACCAAGTGAAGTAAAATTCCAAGCAATCTGAAGCAGTCAGTCTAGGATTTCACTACTCTTGTAAGACAGCCCTGCCTGAATATTCTTTATTATATATTAAATAATTTTTACTTCCTTCATGCATAGATACAATAATTTAAAGCCATACTAAATCAGTTTTGATTTTCTAATGCACCATTAGTGTCTTGCAATTCAAGACTGCTGCAGGGGAGAAAGTTGCCTTCTGCACTCTCAGCCTTTATTTTTGGCTTTCCGAATTCAACTCCATCCCTGGCTGCCTGAAGCCTTCATGGTGCAGTTACCTTGCTATCACCATACCCCTTCAGTAGCCCACTTTGTCTTTCTTTCATTTGGAAGACTTCTGTCTCCTCTTAATTATGTCCGCACTAAATAAACTCCTTTCTTCCCATCTTTTTATTGGCCTTGCTTTCTAATCCTCTCATAACTCTTTTTTGGGTCTTTGCTATTGGACTTCTGGTAAAATGTGCTGCCCAGAGCTGAATATAATCCCCTACCTGAGGCATTACTGGTGGCAAATAGAGTGGAATAATTATCCTCTGGATTTTTATCTTAATGCAACACAAAATGACTTGCCTTTGTTTTAAAACAACATTGAACTACCTTTGTAATCCTCTGTAACTTCCATTTACTTTCCAGCAAGTAGAACCTTGTTATACAGGTGCTTCAACATTTATTTTCCATCTTATAGTTATGATTGCATGAATTCTCCTTCTTAAGTATTAGCACATTGCATTTGTCATTTTAAAAAAAATTAGTTTAACCCTCCGCTTTGGATCTGGCTCTGTTGGATATTTATTATTCTCAAATTTAGGCATTTGGTCCAAATACATTTAGAAATCTTGTGTAATTTTAGGACTCCACTAGCCTAGACCAAGACAATTTTCTTATAAGTACATTAAATCCTGATTACCACTGATGTTCACTGTCACACAGAAGTTATAACTTCCCATACTATAACTGAAAAAAAGCACAGCAAAATCTCCTCTCCTCTTTTTCTTCCCCCTTCCCAACTTTTTAATGGAATGACTTACATCAGCTACCCAAGCACTAAACACCCATTGCTCTGTTCTAACAACCATGGCACTCCATGGTCTGTGTTAAGTACTAAGTAATGCCCATGAAATGGCTCAGAGTGAGTACGAGCCCACTGCAACTATTTTATGTCACTACTTTCTTCATTCCTTCAGCCTTCCTGCTTTTTGCAGCTGTCAAACAAGATATGGGCCCAGACTGCTCCTATACAGTGCAGCCATTCTCACATTTGTTGTCATTCACATGGCAACTTTTGCAGCTTGAGGCATGACTGCTTAGCCCAGGAACACCACCCTGCAATTCAGTGCAGTCACTGCACCGTGGGAGCTCTAATAGCCTGCAGTCAGCCCTGCTGCTGATGCCTTAAATGGCTACCTAGAAACAGCGAGCAGACAGGAATAAAGGAGGTATTTATTTGAAAGGCCTTCAGAGGTACACTCTGGGCTCCAGAGGGTCCTGCCTCAGTGCATCCCAAAATGGACAATGACAGGTCACGAGTTCTTCACACTTTGATATCAGCATCAATTCACCAAGCAGAACCCAGCCAAAGATGGATTTTCCCCCAAGCCTGCCCCCCTCTCCCCAATATGAAGGTTAACAGTTCTTGGGCCTAGGACAGTCTGGGTGTCCTTGGAGAGCGAGCTAGAGAGGCTTTGTTATGTCTATCTTAGCTTAGAGAACAGCACTTAACGAGCTACAGAAAACTTCAGAGTTACACTAGCAGTACAGGATTTGAAAAATATAAAAGTTAAAACCTAAGGCATCACTGCAGCCCTGAGCACAGGGGCTCTAGGTGGTCCAGGCGAGGCACTGCTATCACTTCACTACAAACAGGGGAGAATTACAAGAGCAGAAGTGATGAATAACATCTCTAATCCTCTTACATTAACACAAGTGAAAACAATACCCTTCCTCTGGATGTAGACATAACAAAAGACTCTAATTTGGCTTTCAGACTCTTATGGATAATCTGCAGGGCTGCTCAATAAAAAGACCTCCTTTTAACTAGAAAATGAACTGATTTCTAGACTACACCTGCAGCACAAGAAGTATGAAAGATAAGTGTTATGGAGGAGTTGCTTTTCAGAACAGAACTATATAAATTGGCAGAATAAAGATCAGGAATATTTCTGAATTTTTATGTAAAAATACTTTGTTTTCATTTGCTTAGGTTATGTGTTCTCAACTTTATATGAGTTTCTGTGGTTATCCTTAATTATAAAGATTTTATAATGTCATCTTTCCAGCCTTCCCTGGCAATGTCTTCCTTTGGAAAAGTGGTGTCAATACTAAGCACATTGTCACTAATGAATAGCTGTTTCTTTTCTCTCCATCTTTGTCAACTTGACAGCTTTCCACCCACACACTGTTCAGTGCTCTTCCTACCCATGTGTTTCCTACACTTTCTTTAGGCAGGCACATTTATTCTTGGCAAACTTTCACATATGAATAAAAAGCACATTCAATTTGTGAGTAATTTTCTTCAGGCTTTGGAACATCAACTAAAGTGCTGCCTACCCCTATAAGGGATTAAGGAACAATATACTTAACCTGGTTATTTTTATACCTTTCATTTTTTTTATTATACTTATTTATTGATGGGAAAATGAGAGGTTTTGCTGGAAGAGAACAAATTTAAATCCTTTTTTATTCCATTGGACTTGACCTGCAATACTGATTATTAATGTAATTAAAATAGACAAAAGCCCACCTCTTAAATTCACAAAGCACTTGCACTCAATATGATCTGAAAGAATGACATTAAAAATAATGGATGCACACAACTAATTTTATCCTTTAATACCTGAAATTTATGGAATGTTGAGGTAAAATATGTCATTGCTTTATAATCATCTAACTTCAAAAAGAAATGTTATCAATCAAATTGCAGCCCACAAAATTTCTAGATTTAAAGTCACTGAGTCCAGAAGTTAAATCTTGAGAAACCACAAACATAATTTTAATTACCAACAATCTAAATATTTTGTGAAAATAGAGTACAGCAGAAGTAATTTTTTTTTTATAAACACTTCAAGTCTTCACTTGTATCCATCACAAAAACAGGATCTTACTTTAATTTCTATGCCTCACATTTGATTGGTTTTTACTTCAGAAGTAAAGCCCAGAAGTTCAGGACTGCTTCTCCTACTAAATCAGTTAGTGGTCACATAATTCTAAGTAACTGGTTGCAAAATAACCAGTGAAAAATAACCCCTGCTAAAATGACAATTTAATTTCCTTGAGATTATTTACTTATTTTCTTTTATAAACAAAGTAAATAGAGGAAAGAAATTAAGCCATCAGATTTCCTGTTGTGTTGACAAAGTGCGTGAGACGACTTGGCCTTCACGGCCTGCAAGCTTGGCTAAGACTTTATAAAGCACTAAGAGTTGTGGGGCAAAGATAAATGTGACTTTGCCCTCAAACAAAAAGGGCATTTTTGTACTTCAGAGTTCAAAAGAAACAAATTTATTCTGCATGAAAGAGTCTACTACACAGCCATGCTAAGCATATGCTTAACCTAGAACAGTGCATATCTTAAACTGTAGTGATCAATTGTGACATGGTCCTAAAGCTCTAGCTTAGCATAGCCATGACTGTGAACAATTACTATTTCTGTCTCAAAGAACACTGTTGAAAAAGGCTGATAGAGAGAAATAATCTGGATGGAAATAAGACAAAACAGAACTAAAATGTTCCCCTTAGCTGCACTTTCATTTGCACTTCAAAATCAGACATGCCAAACAAAAGCATCCACTTCATAGTCCTCTGAAGCTTATGGAAGTGATCACAGCTTCAGGTCATTTTCTCAAAGGAAAAAGGAATATTTTAGTGTGGTCCCAACAGTGTATTTTTCCCTCATCCTTTTAAGAATTTCCTGGGAGGAAATTAAAATACCCTTCGCAATAATATCCAGTATAGAATTCTGATCCATCTTAATTTCAGTGATGCAAACAATGATTTTACCAGGGTGAGAATCTGAGAATGCCCCCAATTCTAGCATTCACACTGTTTTTCTAATAAAAATTTTCAGCTGGTGAGTTTTAGTCAGATAATTATATCCTGAGTTGGGAGGGATTAACAAGGAAGGAGTCCAATTCCTTTATTTATCCACTTGGGGCTATACAAAGACCTTCTCCAAGGCCCAGGAAAACAACCAGGACAGTAATTTTATCATCTTTAAATCAAACTGTGCAAATTAACTGTGGCTCAAGAGATCTGTTCCTCAATCAATCTACATCAATCTACAATGGTGTTCATCATATTTCTGCTTTTTCTGTGTGAAGAAATAAAGCCTGAGTTAACCAGCTCTATGTTTCCTTTCCCTGAACATTGAACATTTCCATGCTCCTAAAGCAGAGGTTTAAGGGAATTGTCTTGATAGCTAACCCAGTGTTTGATTAGGATTAAATGTTCCAAAAAGCGTGGGAAACAGACGCCTCAGTAGAAGGCAATTTTGCAAAAGCTTAATAGATAATTCTAAGCATCTCTCTCCTAAGTAGAGACCATTTTTAGCTTAGTCCCAATTTTGAAAGTTTCCCACAAAATTTCTCAAGTACAGAATTACATCTGCTGTGAATTTGACATAGTGGGCTTTGTTGGCTGAGTGTTTGTTTTTTGGTTTGTTTTGGTTGAGTTCTAGGTGTTTTCTAGTATCTCCTACCCACAACATGCTCTTCTTTGCTGCCATCCAGCTCAGCAGTTGCGTGCTCGGTGACACAGAAGAACAGCAAGATAAAGGCTGAAGGTAAGGAATGCTCCTTCTTTCTTCCTTTCATCTTCCCTGCATAACATAAAAAGGACAATACACAATTCAGTCAAGTTCCTTGGGCGTTCTGCAAAAGTCATTAGCAGAGTAGCGCAAAACCCTGTGGGCAGATACACAAACTGGGAGCTTTGGAGATAATGTGAGCTCTTTCACCCTAATTATATGGTAAGCACAATGAAAAACAAGACAAGGATTGCCAGTTGTGCTCAGCAGATTTCCAGTCTCCTGTCCCATCTCCAGGACAGGTTAGAGGCACTGCTGTTGCTTTCATTTTAAGCCCCAGCTGCACTCACCTCCTGGAATTCATAATAACACAAAGTGTAACACTTGGTACTTTTAATGTCCTGGCATTATTTACACATTGTGCTTGCCAAGTCAAATCCTTCCAAGTAAGTTTTATTCAGTCTGCAGAACCTGGATTCATTGCCACAACATTTTTAACAAATATTTAATCAATGTATAGTTACCAAGTTCCCAGATTCTTGAGCAAGTCGCATTTCAG
>VZTN01031019.1:120970-145723 GCA_013400515.1 Erpornis zantholeuca
ATGGAAAAAAAATTTTGGGTTTAAAGGAATTTCTATCTTAGCCAGAAAATACGACAGTGGTAACTTCTACATCATAATGCTTTCCTGCCAAAATAAAAAAAAAAAAAAATTGCGTGACTTTGATTCCTTCTAAACTCAATTATCAAGGTTAATTTCTACAGGAAAAAATAAAAGTCTTTATCCACATACAGTTTGACAAAATGTTTTGCAAAATAATACAGATCTTATTTTGTGCTTCCAATCATGATTTTAAAAATCTTTCCTCAAAGACTGTTCTTTAATTCTGTGAACAAATTCAGAAATTATTGTTTTCTAGCAGAGATGGAATTACCTCTCTTGGATTAGGAACCAATTCTCAAGTTCTGAAATATTCTGGAGAAAATGAGCAAGATCTACAGTGGCTCATTTTCAGGTGGTTTTCAAAGAAAAAGAAGTAGCATCTTTTATTATAATTCTAACTAGAACTCCAGTTCTACAATTCTTTATGTACTACCAAACTTTGTAGTACCTGACCTTGGAAGAATTATGAATTTTCCATTAACCTTTTCCAAAGGTTGGAAAAAAGAGTTACAGCAAATCTTTTTATTCACCTCTGATAAAGAGCCCAGTCATGCTTTAAAGGAGACAATAACTCTGTAGAGGGTAACCTGAAGTAGTCTAAAGACTGTCTTTCTGATTTGAGAGACATCTAATTTATGATTGTTACTGTGACATCAACTAAAATCAAAATAAATCCACAACCAAGAAAAATGGTATGGGGAGAAATATTAAGTAAAAAAATTCAAAGAACTTAGCATTACAATATAAACAAGGCTGGTGACAGTTGGACATTATCTAGGCTCACTTAAAGCAGAAATATCATCAAGTATTTGGATTTAATACTTAGATATATAGTAATAACTTTCAAACTGCCTGGGTCCAGTGAGTCCACTGGAGTAAAAAATTACAAAATACAGTTATAGTTTTTGTCATTACGTGGGGAAGAGCAAATTTCCTGCACATTGTTTTCCTTAGAAGTAATCATTGGCACAATTGTGACTCTTCATAAAGGAACTTGCTAATTATGCACAACCTCAGTTACCTGTGGATTACTTCCATGTTTGAGTTTTTCCAAACATGCCATCAAAATTCTCACTAGTTCAGCAAAATTCTATTTGAATTTGGTTTTCTATCACTTAAACAGAGGGTTTGGTTCCTTCTTCAGGAATCTGCAGAGCATACATTTAGATTGCAAAATTTAGTAATCAGTTTCTAGTCAGTTATCCCATATTCTCAAAAGCTTTTTCCCAAGTCAAAGAGAGGCAATCAGGTAGAAATTGGAATCCTTAATAAGTTTCTATTTTTTTTTAAATTTGAATATAGTATTCTGTGTATCATGAGTTACCATATAGAATTTTCACTGTGTGATTATGAGGATAAATTACTGTGTTTGAACAGGGAACAAAAACCTTACCAAGGTACACTATTTCTATTCTGCCACTCACCTCCTACATTTCCCTTAAAAGGAAGGGCCAAAAGTGTGAAAAAGCTGGGCACCTTGATGCTTGGGCCAGCTCCCAAGAGGAGCAGTGTAGGTTGTGCCACAGCATGTCTGCCTTGCTGCTAAGTCCACTGACCAAACACAATCTCCTTCATCTTCTGGCTGACATTCCCAGGTCACACTCCCAGAACATTGTGTCAGGTTTGGGTGGAGGTAGGATGAGTGGGGTGAAGGTTTTGGTAATAAAATGCTTAAATCCTTCAGTGGTTTAATTAGTTCTTGTTATTCCTAAAGTGAGAATGAAATCCCAGATCAAAGCGTGCTTGGCACTGTTTTTTCAATTAAAATCCCAAACCCTCTAGAAAAGTCCAGGTTTTCTGACTGGATGTTCAGCTGCCCAGTAACAGAATTCTAAAGCTGTAATCTTCTTATGATACTGGTATAAATTTTTTTTGAGCATTCTAATTTTTTATTTATATAAAGTACACAATTCAAAATACTTCATCTGTGATATTTAGCTCAGTAAAATATCAAGAGCACACATCAGTGAAAAGCTGCCCATCATGGGAAAAGTTTCAATTTTTAGTAATTCATATTTAACTGTCTGATTATTTAAACACATTCTGAAAATTTCTGAGAGTAAATAAAGAGGGATTCTAGCTTAGGACAGCCAGGAATGAGCCCAGCATTAATACTCTGCATCACTGCATCATTAACATTTCATATAGACAATTCCTTAGGAACTGGCATCCCACTGCTCCCAAACTCCCTATCTTTTAATGAGACATTCTATAACAGACAACAAAAATGTTACTTGACAAAGGAGATCAAAGGTCTGTGGATAATAATTGGCACTGAGTTATTTACTGATTTAATTAAATGCTTTCATTTAGTGCCATTAGCTTCCCTCAGGCTGAAATACAGGTAGCCACAGCAGACCACAAGCAATCAAGAAAGCTCCCAGTAACAGATTCTTACTACCTGGCCTTATAACCTTTTTTATCCTGACACCCAAACCAAAAAATAAAAAGAAGATCTAAAGATTTTTTTGCCAAAACCAGAAAAGCATAAAAGTCAGTGTCTCCTCCATACAGTTTGCAGCCTTTGGAGAGAGGATGATTACATGTGTGTATACATATATGTACACACACACACTGTTTTTTTACCTAGCAGTCTCTTCAACACCAATTTCTATAATTCCCTGAATGTTTAGTCACATTTTTTTTCAGCATCCCATTTATCTCTACCAAGCTAACTGGAAAAAAAAACAAACTAGCATTTCCCATGGTGGCCAAAAAAAGACATCCTTAGGAAAAGGCCCAAAGTGACATTATAATGACTGTAAAAGTGACTCATTCACAATGACAGCCCAGGAAATAGAAACACACAGACACACAAAAAGGGCAGAGGATATAATTAAATAGAAGAATTAATAGCAGGAGATAGGATGTGCATGGTCAGAGGTCCAATTTAGCACAGCCTAAAATTAAGGACTAAAAGGTCTATCTAGACAAGATTATAACACTTGTGATATAAAAGCAGACCTTTTTAGTTCACTATGCTCCAGAGGCATTGTATTTGCCCTGTGGTATCTTGCACTACCTGCTAAGACTTGTGTGACACAGGTTTAATCAGACTTGTCTGCAGCATTGTCTCCCAGCTGGCAGAGTCAAGTGTGTTCCCTTAAAAAGTATTCTGTTACACATGCTGGTGTGGAGCTGCTTGCAACATCACGTTTCCTCATTCCCTCTGCAGTAGATATGAAGAATGAAGTGAGCAGGAGCTCCATCACCTCTGCTCTGATGATGATACCTGCCCCAGAGTCAGTGATGGGCTGTCAATTAAACTGAGTTCCACCAGTCACCAGAGCCTGATGCTGTCACAGCAGCTGAAGTTCAGGCAATGCACTGTGACTCATCAGCATGCAAACATTACTGACTGAAAGCAAAAGCTATGGAAATTCCACCTCCCATCCCAGCTTATCTCCCTTCTGTGCCCTGCTGTGGCAGCTCTCACTGTCTCTGTCAGTCCTGAGACCAGGGACCCCATCCGGTTCCTCCAAGAACTTCAAATTCCTTCTTGTCAGGAAAGAATTTTGGTTGGTTGCCTACCTTTCACCATTAAGCATAAATGCTTACCTGCTGCACTATTCCAGCCTCTGAAATTCCCTAGGGAAAACTGGAAAGTGAAAACAGGGAACTAAAGAGAAAATTTAGAGGAACTAATGTTTTCGTTAGCTTTTATGCTGAAAAGTTGTATAACCTGATGTCACTGTTTCAGATTTAGACTCCCACCTTCGTTCTGCTCTTATGAAGCTTGCAAATGCTGCTTTTCAAGTGCACCTGATAAAATAATTGAAAAGAAAAACCTTGTCATATTTTGAAATGGAAATTTAAAAAAAGAAATAAATTAATAAACCCAGCATAAGAAGTCCTTTCTTTTTTTTCATATACCTGTAGACCTCTTTTGCCTTTTTGCTTTCCTCGTTTTCTTTTACTCTTGCTTTAAAATTGTTTTCCATTTTCTCAACTTAGGTCCAGGACCTATATTTCCCTTCTCCTGGTCTGTTCTCATCTGGCACTAGGTGCTTCTGCCACTCTGTCTCCACTCAGTTTCTCTGGTGACACAGCTCCAGCTGTCTACAGCAAATCCTATAACTAGCTCATTTTCATTGTGACACAGCTTTCAAAGGGAAAAAGAAATCTTTTCCTCCTACCAAAATATTTTTACATGTGGTCTAAAGCAAATTACTCGTTCACATAATTTCATAAGTCTTAATAAACAAAACAACAAACCAGCTATACTCAGGCCTGTACTATCTGGGACAGAAACTACCCGTTGGTAGCAAAAATATTGGTCATCTAATCTTATTTTCAAACAGGGAATGCCTTCAGTATCCTAATAAAAGCCACTCCAGGGCACAAAATGCACTAGCAAAACCAACAAGCAGCAATAATAGTTACATGTAAGCACTATAAAGTCTCTAGCCTGTTTTTTTTGGACTGGAAAAGTACAGTGTATGTGTTCAAGTCCAAGCTGTGTTTATTGATAAATAGACATGTATTTAGATGCTAGTTAACTTAGCACAACCTGCTTCTCTAGTGGAGAGAGTAATTTCAGTACTATATAACATGTGTATAACCCAGTTGTGCGTAATCTCCCATTTGCATAGGCTGTGGGAACATGACTGCTCAATTTCACTAATGTGAAGTTGTCAGATGCTGAAAATACCACAGGCAGGCACAGGAGGAAACTGCTGCCACAGTGATGCCTCTTGTGACTGATTTTGACCATACCCATTAACCTTTTGTAACCTCATCATCACATTTTCACACATACAGAGGTCCAAACCATAAATTTCCTTGCTGTGTCAGGCAAGTTTAGCTAACCTGGTCTATCTTTCCAGCTGGAGACACCACAGACACTTTTGCTGCAGTGGATGTGGGAGCTTTGGATCTCACACAGGTTAGAAATGCTGAAACTGCCTTCAGTGGGAATAACCCAGGCTTCAGACTGCCTCGGGTGATCACCTTAAAACCACTTTAAACCAACACAACATAATGCCATAGAAAAGAAGGGTTGTATTCCCTTCATTTCCCACCACAGTATAGATCATCCTCCTTATTCTGGTGGCAGTGCCAACTCCTGCAGACATGGAGCAGATGCCAACACACTTTGAGACACCTTTGTTGAAGTTCATGAAAACAGTACCAACTGAGTATTTCCTTTATATCAAATTTGTATTTCTAACTTACTTGCTGCAACCGCTCTTTTCAATGTAGTTATGTTAAAATCGGTTCTTTTGGAATGCTCTGTTTTCTGAAGGAAGGTTAAATTTTCCATAAGAAAGTTAAACTTTCTTGTGGTCCAACTCATGCCCTGGAAGTCAAAAGCCTAGTTTTAATTTCTCACTAAACTGTAAATCTAATTACCCAGTTAGTTCAGAGCTACACTCAGTTACAAAAGGCATTCATCAAGGAAGATGGCAGCAATACTAAAGATGGGATATAAACAGCTGTATTAATAGCACAGGAAATAATTAAAGGAAAGAAAAATTAACAGGAAAGAATTGTGAGAGAAAATTAAAAGGATTAAGAATAAGTCTATTTTGCTGTGAAGTTACTATGAGAGGAAAGGAATTACACAAGTCTCCATATGGTTTTGTTTAATTCTGTCCCCAGGGGTACTCTGTCTGCATTGTAAAGTTAAAAGAGTTTCATAAGAGAAACATACAGGAGTAGGTAATTTGTCCCTGTTTTTTATGACAGTTTTCCCTGGTTTCCCTGTGAAGAGCAACTTCAGAACCATCAGTCTCTCCTGGCTCTCTAGAGAGAAAATATGACTGTTCAGAATGCAGCCCAAACAAAAACTAATAGTAACTACTGGAATTTGACATATTTTAAACACTTTGCTCCAAAATTGTGAGATATGACAGTCACGTAAACCTTGAGGCTACTAAGTTATACTAATACTCTTTTTAAAAAAATTTTAACATTTCTTCTTCCTATGCACATGCTCTGAGTCCCTCTGGCAGACATTCTCAGAATGAACTGAATGCACAGCAACAAAGTCATGACAGTAAATTAGCACTTAAAGCACTGCTTTAAAATGCAAGGTAAAATTACTGCCAGAATCACTTTTTTAAAGTAAATGTAGATGTTAAAGCAACTTTCCAGAACGTGAGAGACTGTGTAATGGTGTCTTTTTGCCAGAGGAAATTTAATTTTTTTTTTCCCAGAAACAATCCTAATCCCACTGATACATCAGTGAGAGGAGTCTGTGTTCTGTGCCCTAACAGTAATCCAAGATGCACAGAATCAGAATAGCCTAAAGGATATCAGTGCCCCTGTGCTGGGGAACACCTGGGTACCAGTGTCTGTTCTGTTTATGCACTTCACTTGGAAAGGTTACTTGAGAAACAAGCAGTCCTTGAAGGTAGAACTGGAGCCCAGTAATTCTCCTTCTCTACTGTGGATTTGGACATGTTCTGGAAGTCTGCTAGGATGCTCATTCTTTTACATCCTTGCTTTGTTTCCTAGATTACTTTTCCTCCCATTTCTTAAAATTTCCTCTTTGCCAGAAAATCTGCCTCCTTTCTGAATGCTGTCCCTCACTTCCCTTTAGACCTAAAATAGACACCAAAGAGTCTATTTTAAGTTTTTATGGCCTTTCAAAATGACTCTCCAATGAGATAGGGATAGATAAACTCAATGCCATTAAATTTCTATCTGTCCTGAGTCAGAAACAGAAAACTCTAATTCTGCATTTAGAATATTACTAGATGAATAACAATTAAGTTTTCATGAGCAATATTAGTAAATGTGGGCACTGCACTAAAAAGCTAAGTACACCTTAAACGTTGTGTAACTATACCAGGGAGCTGAAGTGCTTTAAAAGCCAAAATTACAAACTATGCAATGCACAATGGGAGGACAAACATACAGATTACTGAAAGGCAATTTAAAGGCCACCTGGAGACTCTCTGGCATAAAACTCAAAATTTTCAAATAAATGGATTCATCAAACAATTGGCCACATGGCTGCCTTTTAATGAGTCCTTTCACATGAAGCATTATTTAATGAGAGAAAAGGCCAGAGCAGGATGTGCTTTAATCACCTTTGCCTCCTCAGCATTGTTCTGTGTGCACCACACACAAAAGAAACTTGATTATAATTCTCAAATTCATTTTAAACAATAATGCAGAGAAATTTGCTGTGGATAGAGACAGTTTCTGCCCTCACAGACAGCAATAAATGTCTCCTAGTAAAGGGAAATAGTGGGCAGAAGGTTCCCAAGGGCAAAGGCTGACACTTTAGCCCAAGTAGGTGCCTAGCAATTCCTCCAGCACAGCCTTGCTGTCCCTATCTGCACTGACAGCTGCACTTCCTGTCTCTGTGTCTGCCCATAAGACATAATTTAATGAAGGTTTATATCTTTACATGTTTCCCATGAAAGTACTTTCATGGCTAATTCCTGGAGTACTGAGTCAGACTGACCATCCACACACTCCCCCTCCATCCAAATTTTTATTTTTCTCCCTACTCCAATTTTCCCATTGTTATGGGCCTTTTCCACATTTAAATTGTAAATTTTCTAACATATTCGCAAATTCTAGCAATCTTTAAAAATACAGGCTATTATCACTGCTTTGTTTTACACAGTCACTAAAACTGAAGTTTGCATCAATTATTCTACATAAAATATCACAAAAGTCACCAATAATATTCTGGTTTTTTGGGGGTCACTGCGTTTTTACGCTGATATGACTGGAAGCCTCATTCACTACACTTATCAATTAAGAGTTTCTTGAAAATTTAAAATATACTGTGAGTGAAATTGGCTTATGGCTTATCAGCTTAACTTGATTCTCCTAAAATCTTCTTGTACTTCTCAAACTATGAATTGTTCCATATGTTACTTGCCTCAGAATGATTTGAAACAGCCTGGCAGACCACCCTGCTTGAATCAAGCCTCTCTGGGAGCTACTGCAGTAGAGAAATTGCTTGGAAAACAAGAGCTTTTCTTCAAACTCGAGCTATTGATCAGAATTAATTTATTCGGCTTTAGAAGGGCTTCCTTGCCAAGAACAGTCTTGGAGCTTAAAATACCTCAGACTGTGATTATGGCAACAAAGTATTAGCAGTATTATTAATCGTAAAATATATTCATTGTCCTGTTGTTTCAAATTTGCAGAGGAAAAGAAGTCTCCCTTTTTGCAGCACTCGTTGCTGGACTTTTTACCTAAACATCTGACTCCATCTAAAGAAAAGCCACCAGCTGATACTGCTTTCGGCAGCTAAAGGGAAAAGAATTACTCAGTTAAAACCGAAAGTCTGTTCCAAAGTACTCACCAAACTCCTAGCAACAGCTCTTGAAGAAAGAGGGAATTCCTGAATCAGAGCTGAATATGATCCTCCCCTATTAATTCACGTTGAAGGGGTGTGGTGTAAAGCTACAGAGGCAGGATTGCAACCTGATCTTCCTACGGCGAACTCCTGCCTGGGGATTACTCAGCTCGCCGCTGCTCTGGCGTTTTGTGGAGCACACACAGGCTCGCTCTGGGTAGAAGTCCGAGATCTGCAGCAGCGGCGGGAATGCTTCCTGTTTAAAGTTCTCATCTGCCTGGGGTTTGGAGCAACACTTTTCTAAACAGCGCGAGCTAAAATGAAATGCGCCTTTAAAGAGGGAGAGACTGGAGGATAATTTATCCATTGTAGCTGGCTCTGATCCGGCTCACGAGGCTGCCCTGTTCCTTGCCCGATTAAGAGAGATGCGGTGTGATGGATCGATGGATGCAGTGCTGTGCTTTGTCTGTCCTTAAACGCAGCCACGCTGCTCGCTCTGCATCCGGGCTGCAGCCAGCGGTGTCTGGAGCTGCTTCCAAAGGCTATCCTGCCTGCAGCTATGTCCCATCTATCTAAACATCACACCAGTATGTGCTAAAACTCGAGGTCAGCGTCATTAGAGTACCATGGCTGATAACAGGGATGGGAACTCAAGAGATCCTCAGAGACCTTGTAACTCATGCATGTAGAGACACATGTCCAGAATCTTAGTCTCGGACACACAGGATGTTATATAACAATATTACAATTATTTCTAGGCAAAGAAAAACAGGTAGTTAAATCAGATTCATTGAAGGTTAAACTCATCTGTTCCTCACCATCCCAAGACAGACTGGCAGTTTGTCCTATCAGTTAATGGATTAACTATCTCTGACACAAACAGAAGTGCTCCTGGCAGCTCCTTAGATCTCCTGGCTGTTGCTCCGGACTGCAAAAATGTCTGTAATACTTTTCAGAACAAAGTCAGTAGTCAGCTGAATCTACTTACTATTAACTGGGTCAATAATCAAATGGATTAACTACCCTGAAATGGACTAGAAGCACTCATAAAGTAAAGGGGCAGTTCAAATGCTGGGGTGAGGTTCTACCATGCAGTTACTAATTACCAGCTCAGATAAAGCAAGAGGCAAGCCAGCTCCAGAGGTCAGGGAAATGGAAATGGTCAGTCTGTCAATTGTGTCACACCACAACAAATGAAAAACATTGTGTTAAGAATTAGTATCTGTCAGGGCTATCTATAAATCCATTTGAGGTTCACAAAAAAACCAGTCTGAAACAGATTCACTAAAATTACACCATGACTTAAAGAAATGTCTGTACATTCACAAGAGAAACGAAAATTTACATATTTCTTCACTTTGATAATGCATCTGTATGGATGAACAAGAATGTGTGGGGATAGTTTCAAACTTGCTCCATTCTACAAGCAATTTACGAATAAGCTGCTTTGCTTTTAGTCATAATGGGTGCTGAAGGGTCTGAAATTACAAGTCCATGCAAATGTATTTCAAATTTAGGGACTGGGCCTGGCCATGGGCATAACTTCAAGATTATTTTTTTCGTTATTTTTATGAGGTTTTTTTCAAAAAATGAACACTCACCAAAAGAATTTTCATAGTCTGTGTAATAATGTATTAACATCAGTCCTTTTCTCACAAGATCTTACTCAAGTCACTCAAAGCAATTCTGAAAGAAATAGTCCACAGAGACATGACAAAATAAAAGGGAAAAGCTACAGTTTAAAATACATTTGTCATCTTATTGTCAAATAAGGGGAGAAAAACATACAAAGAAAAGTACTTTAAAGACTGCAAGAGAATGAAACCCTCATTTTGATTAAAAGTTAGACTAAGAAATCTTTGGTAAATAGTAAAACAGGATGAGAGTAAAAATGCCACCATGTGCCCAAGGAACACATATGCAAAAGAACAATTCCAAGAAAACAATTTAATTTTCAGATAACAGTTTTGCTTTCTATTCTGTTAATGTCTCTCCAGCTCCCACATGTAGTCCTCCTAATTTAGTTGGCAGGAATTAATTTAGTTGTCCTCCTAATTTAGTTTGCATTATAACTAAACATAAAAGGCTTCAGTTGAAACTGGAATCAGACTTTGAAGATGAAAACAAAACTGATTTGAACCTTTAGTATGATCAGAGTATTCCATTCAGCTATGACCTGGCCTAGGCAATCACACTAATCTCTGGCCTGCCCTGAAGCCTGCTGAAATCTGTTGTGTGTCCACAGTGGAAAACGTCCCTACCTCACGAAGTATAGATAAGCAGATACATACAAAAGTACAGCTGGAGTAAACTGAAACAGAGATGCCATGAAAAAAAATCACTTGTACAATACTTGCAATACTCAATACTCAGCTCTGAAGAGTTCAAAGCTGAGATGATTAGAATTTAGTCATCTGACAGTGCAGAGAATTATTCCCAACAAAATGGGAGATCAGGGATTTAAAAAAATAGGAAGGTCTGTGTAAGGGGTCAGCATAATTACAATCCTGATGAACAAACAGACACTGATTGAAAAGGCACACTGCCAGCTACCCTCTGACCACAGAAAAAATCCCTTTACTCCATGTTGTCAACTGGGAGCTCTGATCATGAAAAGCTGCTTCTGGTGACAGCCCTGCTTTTTCCAAGAGCCCACACAGGAGACAATGTGCCCTCCCAGAAAACTCCCTAGCCTGGAGCTCTGTCTTGACTACTGGCCTGCAGAAGGCAGGCAAGCATACCAATACTAATGGTGAAAGTCTTTGCATCTGCAAAGTGCTTACAACACACATGTTAAACAACTGACTCTTCCTTGAGACACAGCAGTGGTGTCAGGCCAGGTACTCCACCCTTGTCTCCATCATGTCACTGTACTACACAGCCTACATTCCCACCACAGTGTGGCAAGCTATCACTGGTTTTACACTGATAATGTTTTAGTGCCAGCAGAACACCAGGGAAATGGAAGGTAAGAGCTAATAACCAACCTAACACCTTCAGAGGACTGGGGCAGGGTCACTGTCCTCTCCAATGTCTGTCACCAGTTTGGGTTGATGCTTATGCTGGCTGAAAGGGATGGAGGGAAACACAGAGAACTAAAAATTCAAATTTTCCTATTCTGTACATTTTTATTACTATATAGTGCACGGGTTTTAGGAGAACATGTCATACTTCACCACAGTCCAAAGTATATGGTGTTCAGGAATTAAAATGATGCACAAATGTCTAACCATGTAATTGTTTTACTGTACGAGAATAGACATAAAGCAATAAAAAAATATTTGTGCGTGCATATATAATGAAATTAATTTTTTAAGCTTTATCATTTCTGAAGCAAGATTCAGTATGTCACACAGTTGGGAAAACAAAAAGGTTGATATAAGCTGTTCTTCACACGTGCCTCTCAGTGAGGGTGTGACACTGCTCGAGCTTTAACACAGACGTCTGTGATGTCTTGATGCCCTCTAGTGATGCCACTTGATTTTCCCACTGTTTAGTTCTTCAAAAATTTCCATAGACCTGAGAGCTGCCTGCCTCCTGCTTTCAACAGACTGAATCATAACTTACTATTTCTACCTGGTGCTTCAATTAGATGGAAGAGCACGGGTATTTCTCAATCCTCATAAGGAATAAGGACCCTGAGAGCAAGCTGGAAAAACACCACCAGCATGACTGGCTTGAAGCCCAGTGAGCTTCCAGGCAGAGTTGAGATGTGGCAGTCACTGTCACCATAGAGTGCCCAGGCTCCCAGGGCCTCTCCCTCAGCAGTAACACGAATCATCTTCCAGGGCAGGGCTGGTCCCCTTGCAGGGTTTCTGGAAGCACTGACAGTTCCTGTGTTCCCTCCTGTACAGTGGAGCACCACAGCAAACACTGAGGGGGAACAGTCAGCTCCCTATCAGAGACTCCGTGTTTGCAGTATTAGCAGCACTTTGGTGCTGAAGTGTTAGATTATCTTAACATTAGCTGATCGTTTGGAGGCCATCGGAAAATTCAGGTGTGCTTTTCCAGCTCGGGTCATCTGCATGTCCACAACACACAAAACCCTAACTAAGTTCTAAAAGAGGAATGTCACTTAATTTCCTTTCAGTACAAGTTTTACAGATGGCTCCATTAGTGGCTTATACTTGTTCCATTTTTGTGGTCTCTGTAGTACTTAATATTTCAATCCCAACTAAAAAGATGCAAATGGAAGTGAAAGATCTTCCTTAGTGAAAGAAGGATCACAATCCAGCAGCTGTCACTTGAAAAGCTGTCTCTCTGATGCACTCCACTGTCCCCCTTCTAGTTTTTCTTTCCTGTAACTTCCTAGTTTTATTTAAAAACCATGGCTTACTCAAGTGTTTTCTAAAGACTGAAACTGAAATGAACAGAGAAGGTGACTATTTTTTCTGAAAGCAGAATATTAACATAGTACAATAAGGCAACTCCAAAACTTCAGGCTTTTTCCCTGTCCTTTCTTCAAAGTAGTAATTACTAAGTAACACATTAAGGCATAATATTACTAATGGAAAAGTAAGAACATTTTTAAAAGTGAGAATCTTCAACACTTAACACCCAAATATATTTTTTCTGGGGCTTTGTGCTTTGAAAGTCAAACTTTTAAAAAGGATATCAAGGGTAAGTTGGGTAAGTGGACTATCCTAATGTGCTTTTTTTTCAGGGGTGAGAAGAGGAAAGGATTTGAGGGACAGATGAGAGGAAAGTGATTATCCAGATCTATTTCCTAGTAGTTGAAAAGCTTCCTAAGATGAACTACCCAGCCTGTTTGAGCAGCAGCAAGGAATCCATTCAGCACCTGCCTTTCCAAGCCGTTTTCTTATGTTGAGCAACCAGTTCTCTTGAAATTAAACTTATGTTTTGCACAGCAGAAGTACAGAGGTTCTGCAGTCAACTGATGCTGCTGTTCTTTTTCCTAAAAGAAGCTGAGCTTTTAAAATTTTCCCTTCATCAAATCCAGGGCTTTTAAAAAAAAAAAAAAAAAAAGAAGACCCTCCTTTTATTAGGGAGAACACTTAATTATCTTCTATCCTATAGAAACCCAGTGTTGGCATACCAGCAGAATATAACATTGCCTGTGTTGATACCAGATGAAGCAGGGGTTAAATACCCAGCATATTCAATAATCTGAATATTGTTTAGAACAAGCAGGGAGAAGCAATGCAACTCTAAGCATTTATTTTTTCTTTTCCTGTATCACAATCAAATTATTGCCTCTTGCCAAAGGACAGATGTGACAAATTCACATTTCTTGTTTCCATCTGGGTAGTTGTATCCATTGGAAATTCTTTTAATCCATTTTTCTTTGCATTTCTTTTTGCTTACAAACTTACATAATTCATGTATTTTTTTTAACTCATTAGTTTCTTAACAGTAAAAACATGAACAACTTGAAGCACACTTTGAAGTAGAAATGCTAAAGAATTAGTTCCTACCACTACCTTTTTTAAAAGCCCAGAGATAAGCTACTTCTGTAGTACAATAACAGAAACCAAAGTACAGGACATATCATGTAACCTTTGGAATAATGTGGAGATTTCAAGACTCAGATCCAATAAAAAAAAAAAAAAAAAGGATAACTAAGGAAGTAAGAGGTTGGGTCAGAACCAAATGCCAGTCATTTTTAGAGCCAGCAGCTTTATGAAGTGTGAATTTCATTAAAATCTTACAATGTCTTCAACCAAAAGAGAATAAGGGATGTCTTATGTAAAAGGGCAGTAAGCATTTTTTCACCTTCCCTACAAAAGGCAGGTTTCTTATTTCTTTTTGGTATTTTTGTTTCATTAATTTGATAAAAAGAAAGAACTTTCCATCAGATAGCTGCATTTGGATCTTACCTAGATCATATCTGCAGCTAAATATGCTAGAAGTATTACCTACTGAATTCTGTTTCATTAAATAATAAAAAAGGGGGGGGGTGCTTAGGCTCATCAAACAAATTCCCCCACTGGACAAAGCACTTGTTTTAAAATTATATATTCCTTACTTGGCTCAGCAAATGTCTACTTCTGAAACACATCTGGGTAATTCAACACATAATTTTTCTTGATTACCTATTTATCATGATTTTCATTCTCACATGGTGTTTCTGATTATCCTCTTAATGATTGCAGTGTTGCACTAAAACCTTGGTAAACAAGCCTCTTTTCCCAGCCATGTCCTTTAGTGCTCATTACAAATGCAGACTGAGCCCAGGACTAACTGGCTTAGTCACTGGATGTCACTGTTGCAGCACTGAGAGCTTTGGTATATTTTGTGGAAACAGCAAGCAACTACACTTGTGTTTTATTCCTTCATTACAATTATTATTATTGGTTTGCATTCCTTCTCAGGCTGCAGTCAGTGTGAGTTTTATTATAAGTTAAATATTTAGAAGCATTCAAGCCTGAGGATAATTTCTGCTTTCAGGGGAAAATATTTCATTAAACTTTTAAAACTCTTTCCATTGCTCATTTTTTGACTTCCACTGCTTTGATAAGAGATTTGTTTCTGAATATCTTTTCATCTTATATGCACAGTATACATATTTCTGCCACTACATATATACACACAAACATATATATACACACACAAGTACATGAGTAACATACTTATTTATGAATACATATGCGCATATAACATGGATATAATATTTCTTTAATCATTCCAAAATAATTTCTGGTAGGTTCACATAAGCTGTAAATTTAAATTATTAACTATTGCAATATCTAAAATACCCCTTGCTTTAACAAAACTGAGACAAGGCTAAATAGTGCAAGAAGCAACTCTACATGTTCAGAATGTTGAAAATTGAATAATTTGGGCATGCATATAATTACCTTACGTTTTTAGAGACTTCTTACAGGGGTTCTTCCAAACCCCCTTGAAATGTATCATAGCAGCACCAAAATCATCAATTAGAAGTATACTCTGACAGTATTATTTAGCTGTTTCTAACTCTTTGTTAAATGAAACAAAATGAAATTAAATTGAGTATGCTTTTAGACAGAAAACCACGAAACAAGGAGAACTTTGCATTCATTGCACTTTCTACTGATTTCTCAGAGAGCTGTGAGCACACCTGTATTTCCTTTGTCTTGACAATGGAAGAATAGAAGTGAAAGTTATTTTCTTTACAGAGAAGGTGACTGGGAGACACTAGTTACAGTTGCTCCTCCAGACTGCACCCAAACCACCTCTGTGTCATTTTGGGGTTTTCAATATGCCAGCTTCTGCCAGGCCGAACCCTCCTCTGTGGTGTGGCTGGGGAATAAATCAGCTACAGGAGATGCACAAGCCATGCCATAAGGAAAGGCAGCAGGAGTCCCACAATATGCTTTCAGAAAAGAATTTTAAGGGTACGAGTCAGTGAAGGAGGTGGCAACTGAGGACACCACCATCTGCTGCCAGTTCTGAGGAGGCTGAGCAGCCCGTGAGAGGCATTTCCCAGCAGACAGAGCTGGCCCCAGCCCCAGCCCCTGCTGCCACAGGGCCAGACCTGCTGCCTTCTGCTCCCCCCAACCCCAGTGTGGGTACCATCCTGCCAGCAGTGCCTCCCAGCATCCCTGCCCCACTTGTCATTTCTGCTCCATCACCTCCTGCCTCCTCGTGTCTGCACCAGACACAGGAAGGCAACCCAAGCACACAAGCAGGAAACCTGTTTTCCAATCTGCTAAAAACCAAAATAAAGCATTACCAACGACTACTGTGATAAAGACCTGCACTTCCTGGGGCTGGCTGCTTCCTCCCCAGCTCACCGACTGGCAGCCTTCCAGGTGTACATTTGAAATTTGGAAAAGGCTTCTCTAGAAATTGCAGAGATGGCAAAAGTCATTTGTGAAGCACCACCTCAACTTTGGCTCTTTTCAGTTGCTATCCAGTATGTGAGACAGCAAAGCAAATTTTCAAGTGTCTTCAGAAGAATTCATTTCATTGCTGAACCCAGACAGTTCTTGTGACAGTTATTGCAGTGCACATGCTAACCATGGAACAGGGGACAATTATTTACACAGTGCTTATAACTCTTAGAACAATTGTCTGCCCTTTACCAAGTTCCTGCCCTCCAACAACCTGGGAGCAATTTGTGTTTCTCAGATGACAGAGCACTAATCTATCTTTAGCAAAGCTTATGTTGCTGAGCAGTGAGAAAAATATTCCTATTCTTTTAATATTTAATACTACTTTTCTGGTAATAGAAAATAAGTAATAAATAATGAGATTAGACATGTGGAGGAAGTTTAAACACCAGATTGCACTTCAAAAAAAAAAAAAAGCTTGTTTAAAGTCCAGCACCAACCTCTTTCAAAACTAATTGATCAAGAGAAGACTGTGCCAAACATGGAATACCCTGAAACTGAAACTCATGACATGATACAAGTTTTCGTGTCACAGGTGGGAAAGCCCTTTCCAACTCATTAGCCACCAATTTCCAACAAAAGCCTCCTTAGATGACAGATATCCATCAAATTAGTCAGTGGTAACATCATTTTCTCCTTTCTTCAGAAGCAGAATTACTGCAAGGAGGGTGCTGGATTCAAAACATCTCTTCCACGCAACTGTTTCATAGCAAACACACAAAACAACAAAAAACCAAAGCAGATCCTTGGCAAGACTGCCTCTCCCAGGAGGCAGAAAATGGAACCTAATGCCTTGCATGAGAGTTTTCCATTTTGGCTTGATCATTTCTAAATAAGAGCAAACATCTGGAATGCTGACCAGGCAAAGGCACTCAAGTGTGTGCCTAACTTTAAACATGTAAGTGCTAACTCTGGAATAAGGCAGTACTTTCAAAAGGAGAACAACACAACAGGTTGCTGCAGAGAAATTCACTGACTGCTGCATTCCTGTCTCATGCAGCAAGTCCAGACACCTTGCTCTGCTCAGCAGCTGGATTAATGAAGAAATTTAAACTATATCCACAGCAGTTCTTTAACAGTAATGAATTAATGACAGCTCACCTGGAAGATTTACTCAGAGTGCTACCAGAGGACAAGTCAGAAAGCAATCTGTGTCTGTGGAGGACTGAGAACAATGTAATGATCCTGTTTCACTCTTTAGAAAGAAACACAGTACTTAAAGGTGCTTCCTGGGTGCTAGGTACACCCTTACTAAAGTGAGTTTAACGGGACTGTTCAGAATACTTACAAAAGTTGTATTAACAACATATGGAAAACTGTGTGGCTCTTATGGGAAAATCCAAACAATTATAGTAAAATCCTAGTTTGCTGAGTGGCAAATTTTTAACGGGCAAGAATATCTCACTGCAATATTTTCATCACCTTCCCTGAATTAGCCTATTTTAATAAGAAAACAGGCAGTGAAGAAGGATTTTTCATAAGGATTGTGTGCTGTTGGTAAAAGAAGATTAAGAATTACTCTATATTTTTCTTTGATCCTCTGCAATCTATTTCTAGCACCATACAAATCTCCACTAGATTCTAGCAGAAGCCTGTCAGCCTATTTGATTTCTTTCCAGCCTGGGAGATAGCAGGGGTGATATTTTTTGCTTACTTACACCACAGGGTAACAAAATTTGCCCAGAGCTAAGATGCTGTAATACACACACTCTGCTCCAATGCACTGGATAACTTTTCTAATAGACACATACAAATTTCTTTGACAGAACAACCCTCAAAAAACCAAGGTTCGATTCCTGGCACTTAGGTTTCAAAGAAGCTTTTAATACAAGCTACTTGCAATAAATCAAACACAGAATCAGTTTCTTCTCTGCATGCAACTACATGCAAGCTGAACACAGATTATTAAGAGTGCCATGTTGGATCATATTCAGTTAAACATGTATAGATATTCCCAACAGATTTCATTCCTCCAATTCTATTTTAAAAAATTGTTACTTGTTGGAGAAATAGCTGCTATATAGATACAAGATACCTCTTCATGGGGGCTTTGAATCCTATCAAGATATTAATGTATAATTTGACGAAATTAATTCTTCCTTTAAATACTTTGCAGTAATAATAACAACATAACAAAAATAATAAGTAGAAGCAGCAGCTTACTATATGCACTATATGCAAAAGAAAGCATGTTACTAATAGATTGATTTAAATATTTCTAATTTCAAATATTTTGAGGGACAGCTACGATAGATAGGTCCATTCTTCTCTGCCACCCTGCAGTTCTGGAATACACTGGCACAGATTTCAGCCAGGAAGGAAAACCAGGAGAAGAGTTATATGTATGTAGAAAGACAGATTGTGATTACCAGGTTCCTTTATGAAGGCTCTGTTCATTCAGTTGTTCCTTCCAGTGTTATTTTACACTGAGCTGTAATAGTGTGCAGATATTTCCCACTTGAGCAGGGCAGAGAACACTGAGGTTTGAGAGTAAATAATTTCGGAAGTGTGACAAATGGCAAATTTCTCTCTTATTTTTTTCCCTTACTGCTGAACTGACAAAAATAGAAGTGTGGAAGCTTTGTAAGCAGAGAGAGCCTTGAAGAGATTGTGGATCCAGACTAGGGTTGGAATTGTTCATACACTGAAGTGCAAGAAGAAAATGAAGTTTTTGAGTACTTGTTCCACAGATTTGAAGTGATATGTATGCAGGCAAAAGTATTTTTAAATTTCAAGATGTTTCTTCATTTCTATTACTGTAGTAATAGAACAGAAGGGAACAGAAGATGGGGTCAAGCAAAACAAGAAAGCAAAGCTGAGTGTTTTTCAGAGTTAGCAGCTGCCCATGATAAAAAAAAATTAACATATTCACGAGAACATATATTATTATAAGTAACCATTTTCAACATAGGCATCTTGGACTTTAATAAACAATTTTCTTTCTTGCACAATGACCATTAGTTGAATTAGTGCTATCGATCAGGATACAAATTTAGGCTTTTTTGATTGGGTTTGTATGGTTTGGTTTGCTTTTTTTCCCATTATGTTGACATTTTAATGAAGAACACAGGCATTATCACTGTTTTGTTCCAATTGAAACAGGAAAGGTCTTACAGGTTTCTGAATTGTGCTTTTTGGATACAAACTGTAAGCAGGTGGACAAGCCAGCTGGAAAGCAGAAGGAAAAGAACACAAAAGAAGTTTTAATTGCTTAAAACAAGAGACACTTATTTGGAGATGAATCCCTGCAGAGGTTTTATAAGTATTTTTGGAAAAATAAAAATATTCATGCTAGCATAGCTCTTCCCTCAGTAAAGAGAATTTTTCCTGAAACCAAAATGCTTTTTGCTAAACACAGATGATTCACATCACTAAAAGAAGGTCCTTCAATTTTTAAAGAGAATACTAATTTTTTCTGGCCAAAATATCATTCACAACTATCAATGCTTTTCTCACAAGACAGCAGAAACATTTCAACCCAAATACCGATGGATAATGAGCTACCAGTTCTTTCTGCTTATGAAATTAAGTAGCACTGATTAATCAATTAAGCAATGTGTTGTCAAGACCTGGCGTGGCTATAAAGCACAGGAAGGCTTATGTGCTTAAAACACCAAACATTGAGAAGAGTTTCTTGGTGATTTATTACTGCTGTTCCATGAAAAGGATTAAACTTTACCATATTCCATTGGATTACTTGCTGCTGACTTTTCAGGTTCATTTGTGACTTAGGTGGTAGCTTTTATTACTGTTCAAGAGGGGAGATGACATTTCTTCCTTCATTGTTGCCAACTACTCTTTCTGCCTGTCAAACCCAAGAAAGCACCTTCAGCTCTGCAATAACCAGCAGGGCTGTGCAGAGCACTCCGAGCCTGGAGCTTTCCCCCCAGCTCACAGATGGACCTTTATGCTTTATGCCAATGCCTGCAATGTGTTTGCAAAGAACCCATTTAATTTTTATTTCAAAAGGGGCTTGAAAGCAGACATCCTTCTCAGTAGCTTTATCAGTAGGTAAGAAAACTCTGCCTTGCTACAATATACACATCTGAGGTTAAACAGTACAATATGTCATTGGATGAACATAGCACTTGTGATTTGTTTGCCCACTGTATGATATATGAAGATTTTTTTTGTTCACGTGCTTGGATTTTCTAAAATAGAAGTATTCAAACAAACAAGCAAAAAAACCAAACCCACAGAAAAACCTGCAAAAAATAAAGACCCCAACAAATAAAAACCACAAAACACCAACTGCCAACTTTTTCTCACTTACAGGTGGTACAGCAAATATTTTCTGTATGTGGTACCAAGCAATGGCTGTGGGGAAAAAGGTCAATGCTCCACCGAGTATATTTTTGTATAGTAAAGAGCCACACTCATTCTCTGGTATTACAGTGGCTACTTGCAAGAACATCTCTTCTCCTCCAAAATAAGCAGACTTTAAATAAAGTGGAAAGCTGAATAATTACCACCTCACAGTTGGAGATACTCCAGCATCCTCTGGCACATCCGCAAGTGTTTGGCTCTAGCAGATTTTGGAAGTCGGCTGCTCAGTAAAGCAGTTTAACCACTAGAGGGTGAGGAAGCATTCCCACGGGTTCAGCTGTGCCACTCCATGGCCATGATATGATGCATCACAGTTCTGTAGCACTTGCTCACTACTTTCCGTTTTTTCATGGGCATATCCTATACCTTCTCAGAATTACACACATTAATTAAATTACAGAGGTGTTTCAAACCTGTGAGGTACAATTTCTTTGTAGATAGGGGGTTCCTGTTAAAGCCTGAAGTACGCAGAAGCTCTAGCCAGGATGTAGAACACAGTTGTTGTTTTTTTTTTTCTGGAGTGACACAAATAACACAACCTGATTAGCAACTATGCTTCACTTACTGCTGTTGGTATAAGCTTTAAGGCCTTGAAAACAGAACCAGTAGAAAACAAAAAGCAGAACCTGAAAACTGGGTATCTTAGCAGACCTCAGTAGAAAATTATTCACAGATTAGCTCTGCCTGGAGTTCTGGAGAATCAAAAACACATTGATTGCTTTAAAAAGCTTCCTAGGGGAACTTCTGTATCTCTTTGTAAATGCAACAGCTACTCCTTTGGTCAATATCATCAGAAAATGGTATAAAAATTCATCTCTCAGTCCTAAATTTGTCTCTACATTGTTATTGAAGTCATTGCCATACAATTAATGCTTTCTACACAGAGCAGGTTCCTATATAAACAAATGCTTCTGATCATAAAGACTTTATCTTTGGAATCTGCCCCAGGAAACATGTAGCAAGTCATGACTAATTAAAAACTATGCCAAATTATAATTCATGGCTCTTTAAAGCACACACAAACCTCCCACATATGGAACATCCGCCAGGTCTTCTGTTCAGTCACTGAAATCACTTCAAAAGAAGAAAATTATTTATTAGTCTAACAGTAGTGAATCTGGCTGTACAGAAATAAAGAGGGTTTTTTTTAGCATATTTTTAGTCAAATTTTTCTTCCAAAATGGTGATTTAATCCAAGACAACAGAAAGAAAATTCTAAATGAATGGTGCAGCTAATGCAGATACAAGCCCTTTTTGATTGATCTCTTGCTGGATCAATCCGCAGGTCACCTCTCTATTCTCCTGCACACCTTGGAGCTGACAAAGGCTTTATTGTTCCAATTAAAGAGAGAAAAAGAATGACTTTTTCTAACTGCTCCTGCCCCTAGTTCTGGATCTAAAGGTGATAAAAATACCTGAATGAGGAAATAAATACCTGAATGAAGGAATATGTTTTATTTAATATGAGGTGTTCTGCTCATCCACAGCTGCTGGATTAAAAGCAGAAAACCCAGCTCAAAATGTATGTGTGTATGTACAGCATAACTTATTTTCTTAGGATAAGAAAGGGCTTAAAAATTTCAATCTATTTTCTACAAAACAAGGTCAATTATGGCCTGAATTCCTACTATTTCCAACTCACTACTGAAAAGTAAGAAGAGGGGATCAAGGAATGTTCCTGGTTGCTAGATTCTCAACCTCTTTCTGCCTAGTCACTGTAATTTTTGTCTAGTTTTTCTTTTGTTTATTTATTCAGGTTTCTAAGTCTGAATTATAGACACAGAAGTTCTTTGTCTGGAGGTAAGTCAGGTTATACACTGAGTGAACTTCCAGAAAAGACACATCTTTGCACACAATCTTAGCAAAAAAAAAATACTGTAACTGAAAAAAAGAGTTCTGCAGCAGTCTATTGTAAGAAGCAACAAATTAAATGTATCATTTAATTAGAATTCATTTTAGTTCTTGATATTGCTTGTTTGCAAAATGAGCTGTTTAAGCGTGCCATGCTTCCAGGGATAATGCAGGGGTTTTCAGAACTATGTGTCAATTTAGGACTTTTGAATACCAGTCCTAATTAAGATTTACTTCTGCAAGATACAGTTTTTTAACAAGCTGCAGAACAAGTTATCCTATCTGTTATTACAATATAAAGGTTTATGAGACAAAATAAATCAGAGAGAGGAAACAGGAAAAGAAAATAACCATTGATAAGAGGGTAAGTAGAAATTATAGCATCTGGGGAATTAAGAAGTTAACCCTTCAAGCATCATCTGCGAAAGTACAGAACAGACCTATTTTGCATGAACAGGATTTCAAATTAAGAATTGTACTACAGCCTCTCAATCAGCATGAAATATGCAAATGGTAGTCATTATTAAGCAATTTTATTCATGGACCAAATGTGATGTAAATGGAGCCAAGCCTAAAGGAAGGCAGCTCAGCTCTGTTGCTGTGTAGAGGGTGAGCCCTTGCACTGCTCTCAGCATCCTTGATTAGAAAGATTGATGGCCAAGGAGTGAGGTCACTTCTGAGCCCNGCACTTTGCTCACATTGCTGGCTGGTTGTCCAAAACCACATTCTTTACACACAATCATGCTAAAATATAATTTCTTTAGCTCCTTGCTGGATCTTTTACATAAGGTAAGTAAAAATACTGAGAACTTCAGTAGACATCACATTCATGAAGCACAGTGTCTCTGGTTCTTGCTTGTCACTGTTAATGAGAGCAAACTCCTCTAATCAGTGTTGCAGCATCTTTGTTGGCTGAAAACCAACTTACACAATTTTAAGATCAGAGAGAAGTATGTTTTATTTATTAGGCATTTCATTCTAGATAACGAGTCCCAGTGACCATCAAACAGTGATAGTAGAAACACCATTGCTTGCCATGATCTAAGGAAAGGGCAGACACTGATAAATCCTGCTGAAGTGGTGTTCAAGCCCACTGATAGGGTGTGGTATATTAGATTGTTTATGGCTCCTGAAGGGTCAAAGCCACGAGTTCTACAACAGAAGTATTATTTTTCAAGCCTTATTCATGCCAAGGCATTAAACCAGGAGCAGAACAGAATACTTCCTGCCCAAGGCTCCAACATTCCTCCTCCTCAGTCTTGGGCTGCAGTACAAGGTTTATAACCTAGGTCTGATCCTGCACAGGCTCCTCACTGGGACCTTTCCTACTCCACCCACAGCAACATCTGCTCTTAACTAGGCACTAGAGAGTTTGAAGAAAGGAAGTATTTCTGGTTTGAGTTGCAAGAGTGTCATTGACTCTTTCTGGAGAATACCATCTTTTTAAACTTCTCTTGGTGCTGGAGAGATCACTTAACTTTCTATTGTCACAGTATTCATCTATTAAAAATAAATAAAGCCACAATAAGCAAGGGCTGCTAATTCCTCTTTAATATTTTTAGTGTTATGTTTCTTCCTTGCTCCACTGTCTCTTCAATATCTTTCCAATCCAAAAGATCACATAGCAATATTTACAGCAGAAATTTTGTCCAAAGACAAATATAAAGCACAATATTAGGACAGAATCTGCACAGCCCTAAAGATATCTGGAGAAACAAATATCTGTTTGTTATATAAAGCAAACTCTCTGTTATATAAAGCTTCAGGAACAGTTATTATAACTAAATATCACTTACTACAAAACACAAAGTTCTGCCAGTGATGTTTCCTCATATCATCTGTCACCAATCTTGTTCTATGTCATGAAAGGAACAATTCCTTCTATGGGTCTGACAATTTTCCTTTCCACTGACTATAGTGCTTGACTAGGAAGAGCAAACCCTTCTGTCTTCTTCTTTGTAACCATTAAAGACAGAGATTTTAAAAGTGTTTTTAGTTAATCTTCCCCACATTTTGTAATAAAATGCATAATACACTTAAATATGCCATGTGCTTGAATTGGTGCCAGTGGAAAGCCAATCCCTGTTATAGATTTAATATCAGAATGGATCATACAGTAAATTTAACTGTTTGACTAAAGCTCATCAGCAGGTAATGCCAACACTCCTGAAGAGACAAGGACAGAGTAGCACTATCATTTAACTGTAGTTTAAAAGTCAACTTTAAGTCAATGGGACAAGAAAGCATTTGGGCAACAATAACTGGGATTCTCTGAGGACAGTGGGAGGGTTTTGCATTTAACCATGATAATTCTGACTGTCAGGTCAATAATTTTCCATTAAAGTGCCAAAATCACCAAAATTAAAGCATCCAAAGTCTGAACAAATGCAGAATTTATGTCTTAGAGAAAAAAAC
>VZTN01031020.1:329-21955 GCA_013400515.1 Erpornis zantholeuca
TGTTAAACGAGAAGATCAGCAAAGTGTCAGGAAATTAAAAATATTTCCTGACATATTTATTAGGTATTAAATATCTTGGGCAGTGATTAAGTAACACTGAACATTATATTTCTTACAAAATCCTTACTCTTTGACTAATTTCTAGGAGTATAATTGGGATAAAGAGAGGCATCTTAGTAGCTAGTAAAGGGTAGTTACGTGTTATGTTGTTTTCCTTATCAATCTCTTTCATCAGCTGCCCAAGGCCAGAATTTGTTCTACCTCTCTGAGTGAGGAAAAGGGACATTAGTTAGTTTGAAAACCTTTTTCCCAGTGAGAAATCTTAGAGAATTTAAACATGGCCATCAAAATCAAGGGCATCCTGTTATCTATGATAGGGTCCCAGAATAATGCCTTGCAATCCCTCCACCCTGACAGAGCCCTGATGCTCAGAATAAGAGGGAATCACACACAGAAAGAGGAGAAGAAATAGAATGACCAACCCACATAATAATGTTTCTGGTCTGCTTCGTAAGGTGACTGGTTTGATGGTATCAAATTTCTGCACATGTTCCTCTGGAGAATTAAAGAAGTTTGGAGAGAAGACACAAAAGTGAATGACACTGCCTAGCCCTTGTCAGGCTTCTTGTGACTGCTGCAGGACACCCCTATATCTCTCAGAGTACTTGATGCCATGTAGTATGTCTATGTCTTCTGTGTTTAACTTAAAAAATATTGAAAAATTTATTTTGCTTTAACAGAAAGCTGGGATTAACCTGATGCTCTGGTTAAAAGAAAATGCAGGACATAATTCTGAAGTATCTGGTTAGAAATAAAAATAAAGGTGGAAATATTCTTATGCAAAACATCTTCCCCATTTCATTAACCTTCTTACTGCAGCATATTTGTTCATAAGCACTTCTGACCAATAGCTTCTTTCCATAGTGAACGGGTTAGGATGGACAAAGACACAGTGACAAAATGGCCAAATAAAAAGATTTAAAGCATGACTAAGAGCAGGGAATGGTGAATAAGCAAGCAGAATGAATCATAAAATTTTCATCACAGTGTCTTGATTCATTCAAAGAGCCAAAGAGATATATCTCAAGCACAAATACAGGCTGGAGAGAAAACAGAGAGAGCAGCCCTGAGGAGAGGGAATTTGGGAACTTAGAGGATTTGGTTGAGAAGGTCAACATCAGACAGCAAGGTGCACTTGCAGCCCAGAAAGACAAAGGTATCCTGGGCTGCATCAAAAGCACCATAGCCAGCAAGACAAGGAAAGGGATTCTATTCCTTTCTATTCCAGTCATGAGACCCCACCTGAATTACTGCATCCAGCTCTACTCTTCTTTCCTTTTTAGCTTCANCAAGAACAGAGCACGTTGGATGGGGCACCGAGCAACATGGTCTAGCAGAAAGTGTCCCTGCCCAGTGAAACGGAGTTGGAACTAGTTAATGTTCTCTTCCAACTCGAATCATTCTACGATTCTATAGTTCTATGATTTTATGATTTTAGTTATCATATGGAAGTATTGTCTGAAGTACATTTTCCTCGTGTTTAGGGTAACAAGAACACTAGCTGTTTTTTTATAATTTATTCTGCAGAAAGCATACTAATTTGTCGAATTTAGAAAAGTGTAAAGAATTATTTAATCAAATAGATGAAAGAAAGATGCATTGTACTGTGTGGTGGGATTGTGGTCCGTGAGAACAATGTTGTGTGATTCATAACATATACAGTATGATTTAAAGCACAGCATTTATAGATCTTAAACTAATAAAACTTTATGGAACTATATTACAAGCAAAGTTACGATGGTGACAATAACTCTTACTGGACAAGTGCAGTCTAATTTTTTTTCTTCTTCATGAAAAATTAGTTCAATCTGGGTTTTTTTATGGTTCTAAGAGTTTGCAATCTTCTTTTGAAAGCAAATTTGGTACAGTCAAAAATAACACTATGTCCTGATAAGAGGTGGTGTTTCTAGTGTCGTCAGACAATTGCTTGGAAAAAGAAAGGGGGACAGATACAGTGGTCTTGCAACATTAGTGGTTCTTGAAAACTAATTTACTGGCTAGTTTTCACTTTAAGGCACATATGGGTTATGCAGCAGGACTCCAGGGGTGAGACAGTGCATGTAATCTGTGTGCAGGCTGCACGTGTGTGCATCTGAAAAACCCACTTTGCCTGATTGACACTTCGTTGCTTAACCCTTGGCTCTTTGTAACTTGTTCATCCAAGTACATGACATATTCCTGTGCAGCATGACTTTTTTTGAGGAATAAGTTGTGATAGTCCAAGCCTACAATTTGATTTCAGCAACAGGCCTTCAGGGATTGGAGTATTTGTTCTAACTTGACTTTGCTTCTCCCTGCTGGAGTACTTGACTCAGAATATGCACACCCACTCTCCTCCATGTTTAGCAAAGTGTGCACATTGTCCTGTCTTGTAATCTCAAAGGTCAGGGCATTGAACCGTTAAATATTCAATTTATTCATGTAGGTATGTTACACGTGTTTCAGTGTTTTCTTAAATGACTTGACATTAGCAAAAGAACAATGAGGCAAAAGAATCTGTACAGAAGAAAAAGGCCTTAGGCAATACACAACAATAAATAATAACAGA
Source organism: Erpornis zantholeuca (assembly GCA_013400515.1). Taxonomy (NCBI): domain Eukaryota; kingdom Metazoa; phylum Chordata; class Aves; order Passeriformes; family Timaliidae; genus Erpornis; species Erpornis zantholeuca. The sequence goes on from VZTN01031020.1 coordinate 2,938, forward strand.
TATTAAAACCAGATTTAATATACATATTTTTGAAAAAAACCCCTTCCTTCATTACAGGAGTGTTAGCTAGAGAATGACTTCTCGTGCAATTTGCTGTACATTAACTTGTAAAATTCTATTAAACTTCTTGATAAAAATTCTCTTATAAATTGATGTCAAATCAACATCCATATATATACATCCAGACTAGAAATACACAAATTTTCCATGGGGGATCCTGTATCACTCTGATTCTGAGAGGTCTAACTAGAGTTGAACTAAAATGGATGTGTTTTCCTTTTCTTCATCTAAAGCAGGTTTTCTTTCAGCTGTTTACACATTTACTGTGTCTGTTTTTTATAAACATTGAAAAGGTAAAATTTATTGAGCCCAGCATTCACTCTCCTTCAATTTCTAAATTATGGATATGAGATTTTGGTTGATTGTATATTTGTAGCTGTGAGTATTCATGGGAGAAATTTGTGATTTAACCTCGAGGGATAAAATGTCACTCCAAAATCAAGACTATTTAAAAAAAATTACAAGCATATATTGGATAATAAAAGAATACTAAAAAGAAATGGAACTATTAGGTATAAATTACTTGTACAGATCATGTGAAAAACATGTACTTCTCATGCTTTTCAGGATTCTGCTGGCATGAAGACAAGAAAGATATAAAATTACATTTTTCATATTAATGGACAACTTCCAAAAGAATATAATTTTGCAATTAGAAATATATGCTGTATATTAATATTCACATTATGTAATGATCTGAGAATTTAGCAAAGTAAAATTTTACAAATTTTTACTTCAAACATTTGGCAAGGAATGGTACTGACCTATAGAGATGGAATGTAAGGAAGATGATAATTTAGAGGCAAAATCTGCCAACCTGCTGGTATTGACCCGTTTTTCACTCTGAAGTTGTCCTAGTGAGATCAATAAGATTACTGGAACAGTAATGCCCTACTTACTGAGGGCATTAGTGTGAGAAAGCCTGGTAGAATTTAGCATTTAATGTGTCTTACTGGCCAAAAACTTCCTTTTTTTGTCCAATTCTTTTTTTTTTTCCTGTAAGTATATTTGTTTTGCAACTCACTGTAGCATTCTCTTAAGAGGATAAGACCTCTTCCTCTCCTCATGAAACCAGAAAAATACCATCTATGTTTGCTCTTTTTCACTCTTGAACCACTAAAAGCAATAGAAAAATTGGCATTGATTCAGTGAGAGTAGAGACTTGACCCTGGCATTCTGAGCCCACTTATGGACAGTGCAGCCCTTTAGTGGTGCTTGACATAGGTCTGGATCGTACCCGAGGTACATAATCATTTGCAAAAGGTGAGTCAATTCACTATTTTTTTTTCTCTTCAAGCAGTGGTGATGACTTTCTTGCAACTGCTTGAGATAAAATAGAGACAAGGGTGGAAATAATTATGAAATCTTTTGTTAGAGAGTAAATTCCATTTTGAAGCTAATATCTTTTTTCCTTTTTTGTATTAGTCGCTGCTGCTGCTGCCATACACTTATCTTTGTTGCAACTTCCATGTGCCTGAACACGATTGGTTGGCTCCATGTTCTCATGCTATTGTTCAAGATGTTTCTATGGAGAGTGATTTAATTTCACTAGATTTGTGGCTTTCTCCTGCTGTGCCTGTATAATGGCATTGAGGCAGATTGTTGAAAGGGAGAGTCTCAAGCCAGGTGGAGTTAATTAAGCTGAGGTGGGTACCCCCAGTCCTTCTCACATGCAAAAGAGTATGGAGCAAAACTGGCAGCTGATGATACAACAAATGTAAATGTATTTTTGATGACAGATTTTGTCATTTAAAAAATAGTGAAAGCAACTGAAAACTATGGCAATGTACTGTCTGCTTAAATTGCAGTTCCCCTTCTTCTAAGGAAGAAGTAATTTATTTGCTGTGAACAAATGAACAGCCATAGGGCTGGAGAAAAAGTCACTGAGTCTTAAAATAAGAGGACTTGATATATATGGAAAAAAGACACAAGACTCCCCTCTTCCCTTCCCTGCAAGAGTCCATGTTATGCTCACACATTGTTGATATTTTGAATTTGGAAATTCCTCTAAATCCTGAAATGTTAAAAAGTTACTGAAACATACTAGACACACAAAAAAACCCCCAGATGGCACCCTATATTACTTGTGACTCATTCTCTTGGGGAAAAACACATGTGAAGTTCAAGATTTTTCTGAAAACTGCAAAAATTTACAAGCTGCAGAAACGTGGACTTGCTTAAACAATGTTTACAATGATGAACTGACATTAAACAAAGAAACAACACACAGATCAAGGTACATATAAGGAAATTGCATACAATTTTAAGTAGAATGGATGGAGGACATTGTTTTCACTTTTGCTTATGTGAATATATTTCACAAAATTAGTGTAACTCAGTACCAGATACATGTGACAGAGTCAGGTGAAAATAAGCAGAAACTCGTGGATCATCTGTAAGAAAGAACGGACCCAAGCGTGACAAAGAAACTCAGTGGATCTGGAGCTTAATGGATTGAGAGGGAATGAAAAGATGAAACTGGGAACCAGCTAAAGGCCGCAGCATGCTTTTCGTCTTGATGGACTAATTTCCCGGAGGAATGTGTTTTGCTGCAGGAGTATGTTAGGTATGAAAATTAAATGGAAGCATAAGAAGTTTATCTAAGGTATTTTATCTAATCTGTGCATGTATTTTAAATCCATCAGAACAGAATCGCAGCGCTAACAGTCTTTTATAACAAAGCAGTCAGAGGGCTGAAATTAACCACTCTGCTTACATCATCTGAACATATCTTGTTTTTCCCTTGTCTTACTCTCCATGGGAATACTATTGGGTCACTCAGAGGTGACTGCATGAATGCAAATGAAAAGAGATGGATCTTCACTTTCACATGTGAGGTGCTATGGTCCAGAACTTGTTTTAATTTTTGATGAAAAGAAATTTTCTCTCTGTAAAGCAGACAAAGGCAGATGCCAGGATCTTAACCCTGGTCTCCGTCTGTCACAGGTACTAAAGGACTACAGCTGCCACTGGGGCAGCAGGTATGAGGAGTCATGGCCTAGTCTTTTCAAGACTTTGAAGAATAGGGACAGCATTTGCCTTTGGAGTGGATTTGATGCCACCCAGGTAGAGACAACAAGAGAGAGATCATCAGAATTATGTGCTGTTTTGGTGTTGTTGAACTTAGGACTTGAACTGAATATGATTGCAGCCAAATGTTTCTCACATTTCTGATTTCTTCTTAAGGGGAAAGATAAGAGATAGAAGATAACATTATGTTTTCTCAGTAATTGATTAGATAATGGATTTCAGACTGATGTGGCAATGATACATAACAAGATATTAAATGTAATTTTAGTTTTAATTGTAGTTCTGGGCTGTCAGCTTTCCAGGAGTTCTTATGACAAATATGGGGAAAGGAGCCCTGGAGTTTCAGAGCCTTCTCTATCTGATGTAACACTAACACATTTCTTCAGTTGTCTCTGTTCAATCTATTGATAATGAACATGTAAAAGTTAATGGAAGAAAAATTATTTGGACCAAACAGACTCATGAGCTAGTTAAGCTAATATCTGGGATTATGGCTAGTTTTGCCTACTATGAATTAAGAGAAATACTAACAAGCACTACAAAAATGAAATAATTCCAGCACAAATTTGGAATTGAATAGGAAAATAAGGATATGAAGGTCAGAGGATGTCTTTCTAATGGCAATTTTTCAAAGTTGAATTGTTACATTCATTTTACAAGATAATATCCAGCATACACAATAATTGGTTTGACCAAAAATTATTGAATTTCTTCTTTTCAAACTAAACTTTCAACCTCCACACCAGCTATTTTTAAATTTAAAATTAGTTTTAAACTTATAAGTTATTCTAGTTTTACATGATTCCTGGTGACCTTCTGAACTATTGAAAGACTAGGATTGTCCATGAATGAACCAAATACTGTACATATTATTCAGTACTTCAGACACCTTCACTCCTAACTCAGAAAGAACTCATTATGAGTGAAGAAGATGATTTTATGGACCTTTGTTAGGGCTGCAAGTTAGAAGCTTAATTTTCTAAGAACTACAGTTGCTTTTGGAAATTCTCTGCAAGAATATTCAAAATCTCAAAAGACTTCAGCAACTGTCAGGTGTAAATACTGTCTCTGTATCAAACTGCCATAGACACAATTGTTTTCATACAGAAACAAGGTCATTTTTTATATATATGGCTCACACAACTTCTACTCTGTCATTCAGAGATTGGTTCAACATTAAGAGGACCTTCCAGTTTCCAGAAAATAATTTTTCAAAATACTTTATCCTCGTAATCACACTGCCTGTCAAAGCAGTCAGATTGTAAAACTACAGGTTGTTCTGCCAGTGGGTGACAATTTATTACACTGAAGCCAATGACAAACACCTAGAAGGATAGTATTTCATTCATGGTATTTCACCATAATATATTAGGCCTCTAAAAGATGTGGTGATTGTTCATAATTGAATTGTGATTACAGATGAGAAGCAATGAGAAGAGAAAGTGAAATGACATTTATGTTTAGAATAAGGTAAAAACAGTGAGTTAGATTAGAAAAATTAAAGAAAGAAAGCAAATAAATTATTTCATTTTTCAGAGACTATGATATTTCAGAGACTATGTTATTTAAAGGACCATATAGTTTATATTTTCTTTCTTTTATTTATCTGTTTTTATTCTACAAAAACTATAATAAAATAAATACTATTCTTAGGTTTCTTTGGTACTGTTCTCAGTTACCACTTTTTAAACTTCTATTAAAAGACAAAAATAGAAAAAAAAGAACAATATTAAAAGGAAGAGAAAAAAGAAAGAGAAAGAGAAAAAGAAAAAGATAGGAAAAGAAAGAAAAAGAAAATGAAAAACAAAAAGAAAAGGAAAAATTGCATTGTCAAAAACCAATCCCTAATTTTAGCCATTCATGGGAAAAAACCAAGATGTATCAATTAGTTTTTAGCAAATCACGAAAATCACACTGTACCACAGTCACTGATTTTTTTTCTAAGTCATTTGGGGAAGAATACTTTAAAATATGTGTGCATATCAGACTTAGAAGAATGAGACCTGCACAGTGTTTTGCTGCTAAAATTCTGGTAATGTTATGAAGAAAAATTCTAATAACAGTATGAAAAATAAAACCCCTTCAGCACTTTCTATTTCCTGAAAATTTTTATTGTAAAGGAAATTGTGTTATCGTGACCAGTCTTCCATCTAGAATGATTAGGCATGGATTTAGGAAAGGTATTACAAAGAATAAAAGCAGGAGGGAGAAAATATAGTTGGAATACAACATACTGTAAAAAAGCTGAGAGCATAGCACATTAGAAAAATTGGAGGAAAGAAAGAAAAAATGTGCATCCCTTGAAGAGGCTTGAAAAACTGTCAGCTTTTAGCAGTAAGCCAATATTTCCATTTGTAGGCTCAAGGGACTGTTAAATAACAAGCAATTATTTCAAGCAGAAGTAGATGTAAATGGCAGCATTCAAAAAACCTCTGAAAAGATACTGTTAAAATTGGTTTAGTACCTTTTTAGAATATTGTGTCTATGCAGCTCTACATATCACCAGGAAGATTTATTCCCTGGAGAAAGATCAAATAATAAGGGAATATTCATCAGAGAGCCAAAATGGTGAAGCCAATCAGAGTGTGTTGCAGAATGACACATTCAATAGTACATGATGTATTAATTCCCTCTAATGACTTGAAACCAACAAATAAATAAGACTCAAAACTTATTTCCTACTTAAAATCAAACTTGAGGTGAGCATTTAAATTGTATCTTTAAAGGCTTGTTTTTAAAGTTCAGTTACAACTTCAGGGTGTGGGGGTGAAAATAGTGGTAATTCTAGTAACTACCTGTTTGTACAAAAAAATGGAAAAGCGAAGTGAACTAGTTATTTTTTGTAGGTCATATCAAAAAATGTAAAATCAATAGTGAAAAGCAGGTATTATATTTTGAAAATTTATTTTAATAATATATTTTTAGGTTGTATGTTAAAAAGCTGAAAATCTTGTAATTTTGGGGGCTTGAAACAATACACAGAGTCTAGATAGTCAGTGGTCTGCTCTTCTATTGACAACTGCAGTAAAGGTGGAAATAATTCTGAAAGTCTTGCCATAGTTTATGTATATAATTTGGTTTTCATTATTTTTCCTCGCTGTCTATATTTTAAAAACAATAATAATGAGTCTTCATTTGAGAATAGAAAAGAGAGAAGTAAGTTGACCAGCTATGTAAAAAAAGTAACTGATGCCTGGAAGTCAATGAAAAAATGAATGTTTGCATACAAATAAGTATTTTACTTATATTATGAGTATTGGAAAACAGGGAAGACATTTACAGGAAGAAGAATTGTCTGACAAATAAAAATATGTGGTAAAAAAAAGAAAAAAACGTAGGATTTATTACCTTGGTAAATAATGGTAGTAGATATAGGTAAATAGAAGCAGTAAATAGCTGTAAAATGAGTGGCCAACTATATCCCAAATACACACAACAGAACTAGCTTTCCAGCTGTATCTGATGTGCATAAAGTATCCATTTGCAAACCTGGTTTAGGCATGAACAAACGTATCTTAAAGGTTGCCAGTGTTTAAATTAACTCTTTGGGAAAAGGAATATATTTCCTTTGAGCATGTACAATGCCAAGGTAAATGGCACCCTAATCCCTAATGAAGGCTTATCTGCACTGCCAGAACACAAACTGTGAGAGGAGGAGTACGAAGCCCCCAGTGCTCAGCATAAAACTTCTTTACTCTGTATTGTCTGCGTTCACAGCTGCAAACCTTGCAGAGAGTAGGAGCAGCTCTCCAGGCCCTGCTGTAATATACAGCAGCAGCTAGAGTACTGTGACAGAAATCTCTTCTCCTCATCATGTCCTTGCTCACATCCTTTTCCTTACTGCAAACAGCACAGAGAGTAACAGTCTGTGCTCATATAACAAACACAGCTCAAAGAATGGTGACTATGTGACCGTAATGCTTTCAATCCCCTGTTGATTTGCAACCCTTAATTCCCCAGTACTGAAGACCTCTGGGAACATATAAATAAATCTGTTAATTATTATGTGTTAAAATTAATTTAAATTATTTTAAAAGAAATTTAACACTGAGTGTTAGACACTGACATTTCTGTCCCAAGTGGTCTTATCAACACCATAGTGCTGCAATTTCCTATTTACTTAAAAGTGACTGAATTGTTATGCAGGTTATCTCTTCACATTTTTTAAGGATGCAAGGAAGTTTCTCATTTTGTGGAGATTGGAGAGAAAAAAACCCCACAAACCCAACAACAACAGATAAACAACACTTGTGAAAATGTCAATGAGTTGCCATATCTCACAATGAGTGCTGTCTAAATGCTCTAAATAGTATTGAAGCCTTACAGTTTCACCAGCAAATGTTTATTTCTTGCATCTCACTCAATTTTTCTTAATCTTTTAACAACATAAGGTTTCTGCCATTTTCATTTAGAATAACAGAGACAATGGATTGCTATTTTGTCTGATTTTTTCAGTAAGAAGTTTAGATGTCTAAATTTAAAGGTTAGTTTCTTCCTTCTTGTTTAAACCAGATATCTTTATTTTCTCTATGCTGTAAGGGTTTTTTTCCCAAAAATTTCTAGAATAATCTCGTTCACTACCTTTAGTTTGCCCACTTTTAATTCTGTCAAACAATTTCTTAGAGTTTACTTTATAACAGCTTATTCCACTTTAGTTTATCTCAGTATTTTGGTATAGACTTCCCCAGACATGATTCAACACACTTGATATCTTGCTCTTTACTGTTCTCGAGGGAGAGACTCATCTGTTGTTTATATCCACAGCCTAAAAGACAACCTTCCTGAAGATGCACTCCCTATTTGGCTCTATAAACCTTCCACCTTTTTTCATGAGGAAGGGGAGAGAGAGGGAGGGAGGAAGGAAGGAAATCTCCATTAATATTTTTCTTGAAGATGTACTAAGACTTCAAGTATAGAAACCAAAAACAAGAAAAGCAGGCAAAGAGTGAAGAACTATAACACAAACTCTAGTTATCTGCAGGGTATATAATTCCCCACTTGAATATGAATACTTTTCCTGTCACAAAATGATAAATAATGGGACATATGCCACAGATTTTATTTATAGAGAATCAAAGGATGGAAGAAGGTGGGGAAGAAGGGAGACAGAAAGCATAATAAAATATAAACCATAATAAGGTAACATTATCTCTGGAATTTTGTATTAGTTTGACATTGTTAAATTGTTATAGACTATAAATGAAGAAATATATTCAGTAAAAAAAATTAGTTTGAAGGATTAATGTAGTAATTTTGAGCATAATATATTACTGAGGTAAACATAAACTGTTTACTCTGGGACTAGATTTTCAAATTTATCATTTTATGTCCATGACATCCATTTCAGTTGGCTTGGTGATTTATGATGATACAATAATAATACATAATAATAGTGTTTGGGGTAGGAAGTTTATTAGAGGCTTTCTATGGAATCTTACATATTATAGTTCATAATAATACTATGTGTAAGTTCAGGTGATTTATTGAGCATATCTGTATCAGAGACAGCATTCCTAGACATTTCAGAGGTCGTGGTTTTAAAGAAATATCCTTTTTACAATGAAAACTACAAATGTTAGACACTTACCTTTTTTAATTATTTTAGGGTCTCATGACTTATTAATTTAAATGAAGCATTTTGTGTTTTACTGAAAGGACAAGAACTTTGTGGTGTTCAGCCATTTATAATTAATGTAAGCAGTGAGCACTAAAACCTTTCACTGAGATTTGAAGCGTGGCTTCTGTGTTTTCCTCTAGGTATCTCAGTGGCTGCTTTCCCCCTCTACATTTTATTGGGGGATGTCTTTCCTGGACAGTGGCTGAGCCTATCTAGCAGGCTCTCACATTTTACTTCCTATGGGAACTAAATGTAACAAAATTGCTCTCTCTCAAAAGAACAGAGCCTCTCAGGCACTATCCCACAGTCTAACACAGCCTGCTAACACATTATTTCAGGTTTTGTTGCTTACACTTATGAGTGGTAACAAAGTAAATGAAAAGGGGTTTACTGCATAATGCTGAGAGATAAGAGTCCTTTCCCTTATTTATTTATTTATTTGTTTGATTATTTATTTATTTATTTATTTAATCCTTCTTTCATTTTCATTATTCAGTCAGCACTGGAGATGCACGACTCACGTTTAGAAATGTATCAATACCAAGCATCTGGACAATAAGAGAGGCAAAGCATATGCTATGTCAGTTTAGGCCATTAAATATCATATTGTGCTGTCAGTCATTTCTGAAAAATCTGTTGAGAGTGTACAGTCTGTTTTGATATGAGGTCTTTTTTTAAATCTGAAATACAGATTGGAAAATACAAGTATTATCTGTAGAAGATACAGAAAAATAAAGAAAACTGGCAATAAAGATTCAATCGTAAACCAAAATGGTCAAGGAATATTAAGAAGGGATGAATTTTCACAGTTACAAAGACAAAATATGAAAACAGCAAATTTGTTTTTCCTGGAAATATGAAAAGATTCAAATTTAATTTATGGGAAGAAGAGTTGAAGGCTATGTTCAGAGTTGGAAACACTGTTTTTATGCAAATTATTTTAATGTGTCAGAAAAGTGAAATCTCTCATCTCAGTACAAAAAATTAAAAGGACTAGAGAATCAACCTGAGTGCCTGAGCATAGCATAGTATATATCCAAATGGGATTTCACAGATTAAAGTCATGCTCAGGGCAAAGAATGAATTTAATGTAGCAAACAATCCTCATTTTTAGCTACTTTCAGTGGCAAAAAAAATAACTTTTCAAATATCATTGTTCGAGAAACCCTTAGAAATTATTTAAGGAGTCAGAAACTTCCTTGAGATAAAAGGCTGTTTGATCAATGTTGAAGATACATATCCTGGAGGACACTATTGACCAATGCCTGGTGTTCATGTTTACATTTCATGAAAAACTTCAGCACAGAAGTAGGAAACTCTCATTACAAAGGTACTAACACTGCTCACTAATCCACAGGGAATTTTTACCAGCCTAATGAGTGTATTTGGACTCCTGTTTATTGGAAAGGTAGTTCCTTGATGATAACTGAGCAGAGGCTTTCTGAAAGAAAATTCTGATCTACACTGTCACATGCTTTAAACACAAATGTAAGGACAAACTTGCTTATTCAGAAAACCAAGCCAAGCCAAACCACACCAAAGCCCTACTTGTTTTAGAAAGCGTTTCTTCTGACAACTTTACATAATTATCACCTTACTAGGTCTCAATGTATGTCTAACACGAATGTAAAAATCAAGAATATGAACATGTTATGACAGGAAAAACATGTTAGCATAAACACAGGATCACAGAATAGTTGGGGTTGGAAGGGACCTCTGGAGATGATCTAGTCCAACTCCTCTGCTACGGTATGTGTCCAGTGCTTGTTCCCAAGCAGGTTTTGAATATCTTCAGAGAAGTAGACTCCAAACCTCTCAGGACAGCCTGTTCCAGCACTCTGAAACTCCCAAAATAAAGAAGCTTTTCCTCATATTCAGACTGAACTTCCTGTGTTACAGTCTGTGCCTGTTTTCCCTTGTCTCATCACTGGAAATCACTGGAAAGATGCATCATTCTTGACACCCACCCTCAAGATATTTTTAAACATTGATAAGATCCCATCTCCGGACTAAAGAGATCCAGTTCCCTCAGCCTTTTCTCAAAAGAGAAATGCTCCCATCCCCTAATCATTTTCATAGTACTTCACTGGATCCCCTACAGAAGATCCTTGTCTTCCTAGAATTGAGGAATCCAGAACTGTTCACAGAACTCCAGATGTGGCCTCACCAGGGAAGAGCGGAGGGACAGGATCGCCTCCCTCACCGTCCTGGCAATTCTATTCCCAATGCACCCCAGGATACCATGGGCATTTTGTCCATAAGGGCACTGCTGGCTCATGGACAGCTTGTTGTCTGCTAGGACTCCTAGGTCCTTCTCCACAGAGCTGCATCATAGCAGGTTGGCCCCCAGCCTGTATTGGTGCATGGGCTCATTCCTCTCCAGGTGGAAGACCCTGCACTTTGTTCCTCTCTAGCCAGCTCTCCACCCTGTCCCAGTCTCACAGCACTCTGGGGTCTCAGCTGCTCCTTCCAGTCTTGCATCAGCAGCAAACTTGCTGAGGGCACAGTGTGTTCCTTCATTCAGGTCGTTGATGAATAGGATACCTGAAATGTTAGCAAAGGGGCTTTACCACAGTAAAAAATGCAACTTTATATGGCATTACTTTCAGGCTTTTAAGTGGTCTGGAAATATGTAATGAATGATCTGCCAAAACAATGGATTTTCAAACCCAGTTACAAAGGACTATTGTTTTGCAGTGATGAGCAGAAACAGACAGACCACCCATAAAAGTCTGGAAGTGCCAGAGACCATGGATTGTACTCCATAAGATAATTCACAATGACATGTTTACGCAATATGAAGTAAAACAAAATTATTAAAATAAAAAATGTCTGTGTGCATATATAAATATATAATATAAATATATACTATGCTTGTAACCCTACTATGAGGCTTCCCTGGCAGAAGCATGACCAAATTCAAGGCTTTCATTAAATAAAAAAAAGAAAATGGTTGTTAGAAGACTCAAATTTTATATTCAACTTTTTGTTGTTCAGTGAGAAAATTGGCTCCATTCATAAATACAAATCCAATGGCTAAGGTGACATTTGTATTAAAGAGAGAAAATAAAATTCTGTGTTGTTGGATCGGTGAGAGGACAGTAACTCATTCTTAAAGAGTTAGAGAAAGAACTTATGATCTTTTTCTCAAAAGAGAATATCCTTCGGCAAAGTGCTTTGCACCTTGGTACAACATAGGTCTCTCTTCTGCAGTAACTCTCAGTCAGAGGTTCCACTGGGTAGCATAGCATGGTTTAAGTTGGTCTGATCCATCAAGTCACCATTTTTCATCAGCCAGCTCTGCAAACAGTCCCATGTCACTCCCCTGAGCTATACCTGTAGTCAAGGTCTGACCCTGCTAAAGCTCCTGTGAGTCATGCCACCTCCCAGTGCTCACTTGCATATGCAATATTACATGACACACGCATCTCCTTGTGCTGGGGTTGTGGCACCAGCAGTTCCTGGCTTGTTAGCCTTGTTCCCATTAGCTGGATCTTACTCTGTACCTCCCAGTGTCACCCAGTACTCAGAAACACATTGCATACATCTTCAACAAGCTGTGCCTCTTGCCTTTCTTTACTCCTGTTATCTGTGTAATCCTTCCACTGCAGCTCATGGTGGTCCTCATTCCTCTGTGCCCTAGTAACTGGCAGCAGATTGGCTAACCATGCTTGTTACTGTGTTCAAGGGTTAGAAAAAAATTGCAGGAGAACCTTAGAAAATGTTAAAGCAGCTCTTGCTGTCTCATACATTGTCGGGAAAACCATAAGCATATTCGTAAATTTTCATTTTAAAAATTACACCCTTCATGCCTCTATGCTGGAAGTTACTTCTGAAATTTAATGTTCCTAAAGATATAATGAACTTTTAGAAAACTGGACAAGACTTTCTACATTACAAGCTTCTCTCTTTTAAACAGAAATTAAATCCTAACAATAAATGCAAACAAGACTTTTTTCCCCCATTTTTTACTCTCCATTTGTGTCCCTCTAGTTCCATCAGAAAATAATAAAGGGCAATCCAGAAAAATCTGCATTTCCTTCTCCTCTGAAAGGTAATAGAGAAATGATGGGATCTTGCTTCTGTTTAGGATCTTAGCCATCAGGCTTACATACACAGTCACATAAACTCACTCTCTTATCCACACGTAGACAATCACAGATGTATGCGAACATATAGAAATATAAATATATTATTTAAATATTACCTGCAATTATTAGGCCAACACAAAACCCATCAAGGAAGTTTGAATTATTATCCTGGTATAAAAGAGTAGGATTCCTTGACTTTGCTCAGTTGCAAGACATGAAATCTTCAAATAGAGAAAAAAATAACCAACTTTTGTTATCTAAATCTTTTCTATATCTGTTTTCATACTGGAAGAATAATTTTTCAGTACTGAAAGCCAAGTGTCCATTATTTAGCTGTGTACATTCTTGTATTTTACAGTACATGTGTACTTGGTCCTATTTCACCTCCAGTGAGGTCCAGAGGTCTATCTTAATTTTCATAACTTTTACATCAATAGGATTACTCCAAATTCATAATGCTGACACCTGAAAACTTACTTTGACCCTCGTGCTCAAAAAATTGTATTGAGAAAAATCACATCAAGATTCAGCTGAGAATATGGGGAGTGAAAATACAGCACCATCATCACATGAAAAATAAGCCTTAAAATATAGCAGGCAATAATGCCACAGATGATATCTCATAAGGGACAAATGCATACATTTGTGATTAATGCACTATCTGTACTCAAAGAATCATTCTAATGTTTTAAATATTTTAAACTCTTTCCTCATTTTTGGTTAAGAAGTGGTCAATTATTTGTCTTGATGTCCTCATCAGTCCACTTTCAAAAAGATAGGTGACTTCTGTATTATAAATATAATGAAAGATTTAGAACCATTCCTGCAGGCAAGTTTTCATTTTTCTTTCAGATTTTCTTTATGAACAGTGAACCTTCCTGTTTGTTCCTAATAAATGTTAAAAATAACTTCAATTTATCCTTCTACTTTAACTGAGAAGTTTAAATGATGCATGCCTCATTCAAAATATAAACAAAAAAAAATCCTGTTGAACAGAAAGATTTTGTTAGTATCATCAATATAGTGGATGCAGTGTCAACTTCACACTACCACAGAGAAAACAAGATGCACAACAAATGTGAAGAAACACAAAATAGACAATATGATAAGGAAAAATTAATAACAAACTAAAAGCATACTCTGTCTGATTAATTTTTTTACTTTACCTGAAGCTGGATTTTTTAGCATGGAAAGAATGGGGAAAGAAACATAGGTTGCTTTAAATTCCAGCAGTTTTCACCTCTCATATATTTATCTATGTTTTGAATGAAACGCTGATAAAATTCTGTCCAAAACATTACTTGAAATGTGAATTTAAAGTTCAGTACTCTGTTCTAAAACAGAGAAAAAAACACCCTTACAATTTATCTGTTTTCTTTTTTTTCCCAACTCAAAATCTAAGTACATTTTTCTACTCTAGAGAAATTTTCTTAGTGAAAAAATATTTTTGGGTAAGCAATAGCTGCTTGTATTTCAATAGTTGTGGTGTCTCTTTATAAAAAGTGGTAATAGAGAATTCATTCACATTTTCAGTTTGCTGTCCTGTTCAAGCCATTAATTAATGATTAACTCAATGGATACTCAACACATCAGGATCACTTCAAGATCAAGAACCAGATCTTGTTAAAGATATTTAGATAGGCAAGACAAAAAATTGCCAGTAACACTTGGACTTCTTCTAAACTCCCAGTGTTTCTTGTTTTAGCTCCCTATGCTTAGGAATATTAGGTAGCAGTAGAACTTTTGCTGAAGGAAGCTAGCAGGTGTCTGAGCTGCTAGATTTGTTCCTACATTCCCCTGCGCGTACAAGAGGTATAAGGTCTGTTAGAAGATTGTTAACAGATTTCGAGGAGTATTGATCAGCTATCACCTCTGAATGTAACCTTTGGTAATTACCTAGTGCAGTATAAGGTAAGGATATTTGCTGAACTTAAGTAAAAGACAGAAATTAGAACAATAAATTTAGAATTCTTGCTTGGGAAGTTTGAATACCAATATATGAATAAAACTGTCATATATCTAAAAACAAATCCAGTGTTGCTCATTAGGCTCAAAGCAGCAAAAATTGGTTGTAGAGGTGGCTGGAGGAAATAAATGGCTGGGCTAATGGTTTTGAATATAAAAGATAAGGTTTTTCAACCTGGCAAGAAATTTCTCTGTGACTCTTTCCTAAGAGAGAGTGAAAGATCCAGATGGCAATCATGTCACTTGATATGTGTAGGAGTAACCAAGCTCTCCAATACACACGTTCATTGACTAATTCAGTTCTTAAAGGGCTAAGTGAAAGAATCAGACATAGCTGAAAACCTTGAATTTTTAACATATTTGAGGCATAATTTATGGAATTATGGAAGATTGACAATTGAAATGTATATGCTATTTGTGGATGCACAGTGTCTTAATATTTTGCCTTATATAAATTACACTATATCAGATGTGAAGTCTTCTTAGTTTTTAGCCATTAAATAAATGTTATAATAAATAAATTAATGTTGGGATATCAGGTTATAGTTGATCTTTTTAAAAACCTCTTAAGTAACAATTACTGCTGTTCATACTCATGCCAAATAGCCCTTCATCCCATGGTTATGTTGACTGAATCTGAAATTAATAATACTTAGCATATATCAGGATGAGAGAAAACAACACTTAGTTTGTCATTTAACAATTGTTATTTTGCTGCTTGCAATTATGTATTTCTCCAAAAGTATTTTCTTTTTCCTCCATTTTATCCCCAATTTCCCTAATTTCCCTGATACAAAGAGATAAAAAAAAAAAAGAAGAAAGGAAAGAGAAAAAAAGTCAAATCATCCTTACATTGTGAAGTTAAAAGAAAGCAGGGGTTTTGCACATCCTTAGTTGTGTAGACATTGCAATAAGATCAGCCATATTTGACAAATAAGTGAAGTAGCAACAGCCCAAGGACCTGCCCGGATGTGCTTTCATCACAAAACCGAGAAAAGCTTTTGAGGCATATATGGCATTTAAGACTTAATTACTTGGGTGATTTCAGCCAAAGCTCTTTTAAACATTGTGACAATGGATTTCTTGGTTTCAGTTTTCTGTAACTTGTTGTTGCTACTGACTGCTAGAGCTGTTAATGAGCAGTCTTTGAGCTGCCAGCACTGTTATTTTCCTTCAATGAACAAGAAGTTCTGCTAAAAGGGGCCAAGATTTCCAGAAGCATATAAATGCCAATCAATGCTTTTCATATGTATTAATATTTCATGGCAGATGATCAGACTGCAAATACCTTTATTCCATTGTACAGCACTAAGTCATAATTATTTTCATTGAAACAAGTGAGAATCTTCCTGTGAGTAATCCTTTTCAAAGAAGGGCAAGGGAATAAGAAAGATTTTCAAAGAATTGTCCAGAAGATTTTTGTGCCAATTAAATTCCATATGACATTACATAAGGTTTCAAGATAAATGAGGGAAAAACAAAGATGTATTTCCTTGACTTAGCTGCTGGACCAGCTCTCAAATGCTATATCTGTCACTCAAGAGGTAAAATCAGTTTTCAGTGGTCTCTTCTGCCTTATGAGTTGATGAGTACCAGTTTTATGTTCTTGTTTATTATCTCCTGCCTATAGTATGTAATAGGAGTACAGAGTTGCCTGCATTCCATTCAGAGTGTGGTAGGATTCACAGAATAAGTCAGAATTAGTTTCATCTAAGGTGATATGGTGTAAGTTTACTTTTTGGACCACAGGGAACTCTGGCTTTACAATAAAGTAATGACACAGGTTTGGGTTTCTTACCATAAAGTGACATGAGATGTCTCGTGAAGCCAAAGAAAATCCCTTATTCCCAAGTATTTCTCAGTAAGNTTTTCTGGTGAGCCAGACACATATATGTAGCATATGTCATATGAATAAAACCAACAGGATTTGCTCCATTCACTTATATAATCCAATCAATAANGCAGCAAAAAGATCAAAGCAATCATACCTTAGCAGTTAGCTAAAAAACCTTGTACTCACTCATTAAACAGTGTTGAAAAATAGATATTTTCTTTTATAACTATAATGAAGTTTCAGAGCCTGAAGAATCAATTCCACATCAAAGAATCACTGTCATGATAAATATATTTTTCCTCCTTTCTAACAAAACTTCATAGAAGGATTTTTGACATATTAAAACATCAATTTGCGACAAACATTTTATTCAGAACTTTTAAATAATTAGATTCAAATCACACACAATGAATTTTATATTGGATATTCTTAAAGAGATGAACCAAGTCAAAACCACACTGCTGCCATCAGTAGGCAACACTTTAACAAAAGAAAAACATTGCTTAGTTTAACCACACATAGTCTACAATAATGATAGATAGTCTACAATAATGGAGATCCATTTAATTCTATTTCAGCATGGGTGTCAAAGTAATCATCTGTACAGAAACACATGGCTCAGGTACGTAAATGGATCACCTTGGCTAGACAAATTAATATATTTCTCCTCTGTGGTGGCACATTTTGTGGTCACAGGTGAAGAAATTTAACATTGAAAACTTTTTGCTACAATCTCCCATTTAAATTCTAAGCTGTAATTTAGGTCCCATACAATCTTGTGCATATGTGCATTTACCTGAAGGTAAATTTTCACTGAAGGCATTTCACCAGCATATAAAAAATAAGAGCAAATAATCTGGTGCTTGTTTTCTGGTGAGCCAGACACATATATGTAGCATATGTCATATGAATAAAACCAACAGGATTTGCTCCATTCACTTATCTAATTATAATCTAATCAATAAAAAGACTGTATTTCTTGATTCTGATGATACATTTCAAAATTTGCCTATGCAGACAAAGAAAATCCTTGTCACTGACTATGAAGGTCACTGATTATTAATGAACATGATTTTTTTTTTCCTACTCATGTGTGGTTTATTCACTGTATTATTAGACACTAGACCTGAAGTACTGAGGGAAAAAAACCATCATCAACATTTAGCATATATTGCTTCAGACTGCACATTTTGGAAAACACAGAGACTATTAACTAATATTTCCAATGTGATCTTTAAAGCCTTACTACTAGAAAATAATTTCTTAAAAGAAAATGAGTTCCACTTCTCCTCCACCCCATGGAAATCACCTGCTGTTTATTCTCTTCTAAATTGATCCAGTATAACTCCTACATCTGCTTGTGTACTTGTTATAAAATGTGTCTGTTCTATTAATGACTGATGTTGATTCCAAAATTTGATATATTTGGTAAAATAGTATAGGATTTCTTTAATGAGGAAAACTTTAACAGATTTTTGCCATCCTTCTCCAGTTTCAAGATATCAATAGGTGAAGGTTATTTACCTGCTGAGAGAGCTCTCAATCACCTTAACAGTTCCTCTACTTATTTTTGCCAAAAAAATTAGTAGAGTGAAGATGCTGTGGTGTATCTGATGAGTGAGAGTGTGTGGGAGGATACCCTAAACACAGATAAAAACACAGAAATACATCATTACGTGGCATTGTTTCCATTTAACTCTATTCATAAAAGGTAGTTTAGGGTACACAAGAGTATAAGGGGAACAGCAATTTTTAGAGAGTTTACTGCCATCCTCCACAACCCAAACTGAAGAAACAGCACTCCCTACTTCCTCAGCCTGTTGAGATCAGAAAATAATTGCTGTTATGACTATGAATCACAACTAAGTTACTGTCAGAGAAATGTAGTTTATTTAAGCCCCTTTTTAATATCCTTTCCCCCAGCTGCATGGATATATTAGTAACCACTTACATCATGGATACTGAAAATAACTCTTTCCTGTTATGATTTAGATCACAATCTACAATTTGCTAATTTTGAGTTATTTTTTTTATTCTTGAAAAATGAGTTAAAATTTTAAAAGTCTTGAAAATTGTGGTTAAAATTTTTATTTAAAAGGCCTCAAATTAAAACATTTTATTTTTTCATAAGATATGAAATAAATCCTAATAACAATATTTATGATTAAATTGATTAATTTCCTTTAGAGTTACTATACAGGTGCACATATAAACATACATTTTGGTGCATGTATACAAGTGTTATTTATATACAGTATAAAGCATATACTATATACATATATAGATTTTTTTTTTTAATTTTAGCATTATAAATTGAAAAGCCATACTGAACTCCATAGATAGTTCCTAGATTCTGACATTCTTTTTCATCTTCTTGAATAGATCTCCTTAGTTTCAGAAAATGATACTACTGTTTTTTAG
>VZTN01031021.1:2796-21112 GCA_013400515.1 Erpornis zantholeuca
TAATGATGCCTTTTAATGTCTTAATGACCTCTTAATGAAATACATTTATAATGCTACAATTTGGTGACGACTCATTAAACATTTTTCATATCAGAACATGATGTTCAAAGCTAAGTTCTTAATAATAATTAACACATGTATTGTGCTTTTACTCTTCAAAGTGCTTTAAGAACATTAGTAATTAGTTAAAAATCCATGTGCTGGATGTATGTTATCTGTTTAGGCTCGAAGACGCCCACAACAATCAAACTGGAGCTAGCCAGTAAAGTCCAAGCACAAAATAGTAATTTCTTCTGTGTTCTGAAGAATTTTAGATCGAGGCAGGAAAGACCTGTCACAAGATAAATTAAATGCAGGTGGTGGCCGCTTCTTAAAAATAGTATTAGACAAATAATATAAACACAGACTATACTTAAAAGATATATACCCAGAATATTAAAGCTTAATTAATTTTTTCTAAAAGGCAGAGAAGAAAAGGCAACCTCTGAAACAGAAAACTCCCCTAAACCACCTGAAACCTTATTTTGCTAGTTTATGTTCCCAGCATCCAAAGTGAGGATTCTAGTAGAATCAATGGGAGGCTTGTGATGCTGATTCAAAACTTGCTCCCTATCTGTGAGCTACAACAAAATCCGTGTAAATCACATGCATTTGCCCCTGCAACTGATACTTGGCAGCACAGGGGTTAACTGATCAAAGAAGAGACTGCAGCTGGCTGATTTGCAGGGGCTCATCATCTGCCAGACAAGTACAGATAGGAAAAGAAATCAGAGATATTTGTAGCCAAGCAAGACTCATCTTGAGTACCCAGAGAACATGGTCTCTTGGGAAGAGAGGCTTCCCTTCTCAGGTTCACAGGAATATGTCCCCCAAAGCACAGGAAACTTTATTCTGAGAAATTTCCTTCAGTGCTAGCAGAAATGAATTGTTTCACACCATTGTATTGCTTTGGATGGAAGAATTAATGACTATATAACAATGTCAATTTAGAGACCTTGCCTTTTACCTATGAATATTATAGAATTTTGATTTTCACAAATAATTCAAATACATCTCTGAAAACTCATGCAAGAAGTCACCTATACGTGAAAACTTCATTCTATTTAGGCTAGATTTTAAATTGTTTTAATTCCTAATGCAACTGATGTGTTTGTTTTCTAAGGACAGACAACAGCAATTCCTACAATCACAGAGATATTGAGAAGATAAACATAAAAGATTCATCAGCAACGGCATTACGTGCTTAAAATAAATCTGCAACTAGATTTACTCAGTTGAAGCTGGGAAAGATTTGGCTGTTTGCTTATGATCTCAGTTTCAAGGAGAAAAAATATTTATATTTAGTTGAATTTGCATTTCAGCAGTCAAAAAAAGTGTTACTTTTTATCCCTTCTAACTTCCTTTGCCATTTTTAGCAAAGCAAGATTTAAAATAGATACTCCAAACTTAATTTGAAGCACTATGAAAAAAATTCTAATATTAAACCCAGTATGTTTTAGCAAAACATACATTTTTAAAAATTTTATTTGAGAAAGGAAGAAATTAGAGATAGAGAAGAATTTGGCATAAAAGAATGGCATAAGATATTCAAATAATAAGGAACTGATTGTAACAAAGGAAACACCTTTAGTAAAGGGCAGAAGCTGAAAGTCTGATTATTTACATATTGCACTCACTTGGATTTCTTCCAGCCATATGCTGGAATTTCACTTTACCTTATGTTAATTTTTTGGCAAATGGCAGTGTGAGGTCTTCAGAAATATGACCTAGAAAAAGCCGATAGCAAATTCTTGAACACTATTGTCCTACTTAAATTATACTGACAGCACAAGAGTAATAGAATGGAAGGGGAGAAGGTTCAAAAATGCTATGGGATCTCAAGCTGCTGACTTCTGAGTCTGAAGAAAAAGTGACCAGTTTCCATTCTTTTTCTTGGATGGCGTAGCGAGGCCAAGTTTTATGGAGCAAGCCTTGCCCTACCGTAGCCACCTCTCTCCTGCCTGCGGAAGAGTCAGTCTCCCCAGTAAAGCATTTCCAATAGACCTCTGAAATCTAAGGCAGGAAATTCCTTTCAGCACTGCTTTCAGCAATGAAAAAGACTGTCAAAACACCTCCCCAGAGGATTACAGGGCTCCTGCCCAGGAATTAGTGGAGAAAGTTCGGCACTTGCACGAGTACAATGCCCCCAGCTCCAGTTCATGTGTAACAAGAGCAGCTTTAATGCACATTTATGCTTAGGCCAGTTAACACTTTCAAACTCAGTGCAAGAATGTCACTTTTGTAACAAAGGCTGTTAAGAATTTCTAAATATACGTCAAATGTATTTTTCTGTAAGTGTGCATGCTTTCTCGCTTGCAAATGGAATTGTTTTCTTAATTAAATACTCTTTTTTATTTCATATCTGGGTAATACACAATTTTATTAAAGACCTTTTGATAGTTTTCCCACTAACCCACTGCACATGCAATCACATTCACATGTAGAGGTATCAGTATGCATATATGTTTCTGCTGCCCTCTTTCAGACACAGTAACAATTTATTGGTAAATTTGGAAATGTTGCTAATTTTAGAGACTTTTAAAATACAACTGGTAAGGTGGTGCTGCTCACTGGAATTCACTTGATGATGGCTGAATGACAGGATAGGATGTGGTTGCACAAACACCTGAAAGTCCTGGCCAAGATGTCCTAGGGGATGTTGCTGTGTCCTGAGATGTTCAGACACCAGCCACCAGACCAGAAAGTACCTGATAGGTCCTGTCTCTCCTGTGCTAGACCCCTACAAATGTCTTAGGTGCACAACATGTCAAATAGCACTGGATTGCTACATGGAGGCAGCTGAATCCAGTTTCCAGTGGATTCCCAAAGAGAGTGAACAGCAAAACTGGCCACAACAGTGAAACAGCTAAGCTCAGTAGCTGCAGTAACAGCCTAATCCCACCTTTGTGCTATTCAAAAATAATTGTATTAAAAATAACAACTACGGGAAATGTAACCCCCACAAAGGAAAGCCCAAGAAACCCAAAAAACCAAAACAATAGCTTCCCCTAGACTATAATGGAAAATAGCCATACAGTACAGAGTGTTTCTGAAATGGAATTGTTTGGGTTTATTGTTTCAACATATCTCGTAACTTAACAGGAGTTTGTTGTCAGTCATAGAATCATTGAATCCTAGAGTAGTGTAGGTTGGAAGTACCTTTAAAGGTCATCTAGTCCAGACCCCCTGCAATGTGCTGGGCCACTTTCAACTAGATCAGGTTGCTCAGAGCCCCGTCCAATCTGACCTAGAATGTTTCCAGGGATGGGGCATCCAGCACCTCTTTCAGCAACCTGTCCTAGCGTTTCACCAAGCTCATCAATAATTTTGTCCTTAAATGTAATCTACCCTCTTGTTTTTTGTCATTTGCCAGCAAACCGCAGTCTAGTATTTGTATCATTGATATATTTTATATTTTTAAACAGGTAAATATTCCAGAGCTACAAACAAAGACCACAATTTCTGGCCTACTCCTTACCCTTTCCCCAAATTATGTAGCAATTGCACCTGCCTTGGACCCAAATGATAAACCCCCCCACTGGAGGGGTGTGTCTGTCAATACTCCGGAAGAAAAGTCTGCTATCTTTTAGAAGCCTGCAGAGAAAAAAGTGGAGTAATGTTAAAGAAAGAAAGATGGAGACTCCCTGCACAGTCTGTGCCCACACAGCATTGTGGAGAGAGGCATACAGGAAAAGCTTCTCCACTACTGCAAACTGACTGAAAATATAATAAGCCAGAATAAGGTTCCCTTCTTTTGTGCAGGGGAAAATGATGTCCTGTGAAGTCAGAAACACAAGTACGATGAAAAGGCAGAATAATTTATCAGAGAATAACGGATGAGCCATTATAGGCACTTTCACGGAAAATCTGATGTGCTGTAAATTGGGAAACTGCCAGAAACCATGGTAAAATATTAACAACTGCTGGGTTCAAAGGGTTGTACCAAGTGGTACGAAGCTCAGTTGAAGGCCACTCATTAACAGCGCATCCAGGAGTCAGTAGTGGGACCAGTACAATCCAATCTCTGCATTCATGACCTGGACAACAGGGCAGACCCTCAGCAAAGCTGGGAGGAGTGGGTGGAGGTGCCATGCAGAGGAACCTCAGTGGTTTGCAGAGATAGGCATAGAAGAACACCACACAGTTCCGCAAGGGAAAGTAGGAAGCACTGCACCAGGAAAAGTAATAATCCCACACACCCAAGCAGGCTGGGGACCAATTAGCTGGAGAACAGCTCTGGAGAGAAGGACCTGGGGGTCCTGGTGGACAACAGTTTTACTGGAAGCCAGCAATGAGGCTTTGCAACAGGGAAGGCCAAGAGTATCCTGGGGCTGTGGCAGGAGGAGCATTGCTAGGAGGCTGACAGCAGTGATCCTTTTCTTCCACTCAGCAGTGGTGAGGCCTCATCTGGAGTGCCATGTCCAGTCAGGGGATCCCAATGCAAGAGAGACATGGACTTACATGGGCAAGTCTAGCAAAGGGCCACAAAGATGACTGAGGGATAGAAGCAAGAGAAGGCTTAGAGAGCTGGGACTGTTCAACCTGGAGAAATCCCAGGGAGCTCCTATCAATGTTTAGGGGACTAAAGATGCCTGATGTAAGGAAGTAAAGAATCTGGAGCTAGTCAGATGACAAGCGGAAGTGGGCACAAATGGAAATGGAGGAATAAAATTAAAAATTAAAATACCCCAAACCAACTGTTTTACAGTGAGACTGGTGAAACAGTGGAAAAGGTTGCCCAGAAAACTTGTGGAGTCTCCATCCCTGGGGAGATTCACACTCAAATGCTTACAGAACTCTGAGCAACTTGCTGCAGCTGACTGTGCTTTGAGCAGGAGAATTTATCTTGAAAATCTCCAGAGTCCCTTCCTATGTTATCCTTCCTGTCAGTCTGTGAATCTGTAAGCATAGTTTAAAAGGGCAGATGAAAAAGTAGAAAAATAACATCTTGGTTTGTCTGCCCTATACTTAATTTCTAGAGTGAAATTATAACTACCTAGCTATCCTTGTCCATGTACTCCATTCACCATTTGTGCTAGACTCAGGAACAGATGGATTGACCTTCCTTTCATTTGATGTCTAAACCTCATGTTGTTTACGGAACTACATCTCTTTCCAAAATTAAACAAGGGAATAGAAAATCAAAGTCACCTACTCCACCCTATAAAGTACGATATCAATATAGTGGTGGTAGGGAAAGGAGTTCAAAAATATTAAAACTTTAATGTAACACTAACATAAATTAAATTAAAATTATAATACATCAGTAAATTAAAATTCAGTCACAGATTTTACTTCACCAACAATATATTTTTGGCTTATAAAGAATACTGCATTATTAAAAAAGATACAGACAAAACACACATGACATTTTAAGGGATTTCATGTAGCTAAACTTATGCAAAAGGTGTCGTAAAAGAGAACAATTTGATGCATTTAAAATGGCTGAAGCAGAAATAATTTTCATTTGCTATCTGCATTGGGACTAAACCCAAAACATTACCACAGCAGGTTTTTGCTGCATATTGACCTCAAGAGAAAAGTAGTTGGTCTCATCACTAACAAGAAGGAAAAAGTGTAGAAAGATGTTCGGAAAGTTCACCACTTTCTAGTGGTTTGTATTTCACTGTTTCCCTTTAACTCCACATATGGGTCTATGTATGCTTCACAGGAGACCACATACGAGTAATCAAAAATACCAGTTCAGAATAAAATTTAATATTCTGCAAAGGCTAAGCAAATATGTGATCTGTGTTGCTTAGGCAAAAGTTAGGGCTAGAGCTGACTTTTTACGAGAGACTACATTCTGCACCTGAGCTGAAGCCTGCACCCTCCGAAACATCAGAAAATCTCTGATGAAGATTCTTAGCCAAACGCTGCTGTGATTCATGACTAACAGTTTTCATGGTCAGTTTTAGACAGCAACAGGAGAAAGCAAGAGAAAAACGAAAGAACAAATTATTTGACTAGTTCTCAAATATACTTTTAAGTGGAATTTATTTTCTTGAAATTCAATGTTTTATTTAGTATTACAGTTTGCAGCTATTAAATATGAGGCAGTTGCCGTGTGAGCTGTTCCAGTACACACAGCTGCATTAACAGCTAGCTACAAACACATTTTACACTAGTGGGTACTTTCAAGAACCAAATGTCTCCTCAGGAAGTTTGACCAGCAACTTTTTTTCAAGTACTTATGCAGTTTCAGCAAATTCTGTATGTCACTTTCCACATACATGCACTTTTTTCTTTCTCTGCTGCCTTAAAGCTAATTTCCACTCATCTGTGGGGCAGTACTAACAAAGACACTTCCATCTGCTCCTCGACAGGATTTGCTATTCTGTAGCTGTTGACATGTAAAGGGCATTTTCTATTTGGATTGGACATTAATTGTGCTTTCTTTGGATTAAGCATTTTAAACTGAACCATGAAAATAGCCTTAAATATACAGGTCATAGCAATTATTGTGTTATTTACATTACTAAACAAGTCTGCAGCAGATGGCTTCTAAGGCTCTGGCCAGAAGAACTTATCTCCTGCAGATTTATTTGGTGCTTGGAGATACTACCAACTAACTTCTCAAATATGCCTGAATGCCATTGTGCCTCTCATTCGATGCCAGCAAAAATATTCCAGGCTTATTTGTTTCATCACCAATATTCCTCAAGGCCTGCTTGGTACCTGGCTATATAAAATGTTCCTACTTGGGCCTTGTCAGAAGCCCTGCCCCAGCAGTTAAATGCATTAGCACCAGGGACCCTTAGCCAGCCAAGGGGCATGGCCTGGCCACATCTACACTTGTTAGTACTTGGCCCAGGTGTCCCTTTGGAGCTGGGTGGTACCACTGTGGCCATTAGACAAAATTGTTAAATTATGTAGAGGTGTTCTTCATTTATAAGTGCCTGAAAAATACAAAGTGTCTACTGCAGCCCTACTTCTCCACTTCATAAAATGTGGGCTGGATGCAGTGTGACAGTATGTGCTGGGTGAGAGTGCAAAGGCTGCTAGGACAGCTCTGGAAGAACATGCAAGGTAGAGATCATGTTTGGTGCAAGCTTTTTCATCCTCACTTCTGAGTGTGGCATCTGGTGCAAGTCCATGCCCTGGACTGCACCCAGGACTGCTCATGAGAGTGTTCACAGGCCCAGAACAGGGCGATGCTTGAACAATCTGAACAGTCAGTGGTTCAGCACTGAAGGACACGCACTGGTCCTGTTTTATGTAGCAGTAAAAACATAACCGGGGAAGTAATGCCAAATACTCATGAAAATCTGACCTTATAAAGCACTACCCCAAGCTTTCATAACACAGATTTTATTTTTTCCCTATCCCTGAATTAAACAAACTCTTAAATGTATTTATTGTATTCCACCCTGATCTAGCAAAACTTTTATGCATGTCAGCCACTTTAAGATCACTGTTTTCCAGAATGTTGTTTGTTTAAGCAAGTCCATGCATATCCAGAAACTCTGGGACCATTGCTCTATGTTAGATCATTCACATGCTCAAAGTTTTGTGTTTGCTGTACTGTGGCTTTATATATTTTAAAAAAGAAGCACATGAGAGCAACACTATATATACAATGGATAAAATATACAACCTCCAATCAACTTCCAATTCCAAAACCTTGCAGTTGGCTTTCTTAGTCTTATAATACAGGAATACCTACAAAAATGTTATTGTTGCCATTTATGATAGGAACATAGCTCAAAGGCACAAGGTCTGCGTGTAGTCACACAGTAGGGCACAACGAGACAATCAACACTATTTCATGTTCAGTTTTTTCCAAGGAGATGTGGAATAATGACATTTTCCTACTTGAAGTTTCCCTTTGCCCACAGACTAGGGCAAAGTGCCTCTTCTACAAAGTAAAGGTTTTTTGTGACTTCACTACAGTAACTTTACCAACTCCAGGTCATATAAAAATAAATACATGCATTCATTATTTTAATATCACACATGAGCTAACCTGCTGCTGACAATCCAATTTTATAAACAGTTTAATAAAATATACTCTGATCAACAGTACATCAAGCACCTAAGTGGTTCTTTTATATATTTGGAGCACATTAGACAAACTGAGTTCTGGAATAAGAAATGACCTGCAGGATTTGATGTGAAAAAACCAATGTAAGTTGCAAATAGGAACATGAAAACTGTATCAGATCAGGCCATAAGTCCATTCTGCCTTTGACAGCATCCAACAGTTGCGCCAAGGAAAGGGCAAGCACATTGAGCTATTTCCCTGGTACACACTCCAGCAGAGTGACAGCTCTCAGGGCTTCCTGAGCCTTTAAGCAGTATTCTCACATTTAACAGTCCCTGAGAGGTTTTCTTTCCATAAATCTGCCTTATCTTATTGCAGATATCTTTTTTATCTTTTTTGAAAGTTTAGGAATCTATGACATTTCCAATGAAATTATGCTCTGCTTAAAATTTTTGTCACATTTTCTATATCTTTTGCAAATTTACTGTACCCTTTCTAGGAGGTAGGAACTGCTAGACCTGCAGACCCCATCCAAGCACAGAACACGTCACTATCACACAGAGTAAGAATCATGCCATTCACTTCCCAATGGCTACTAAATATTACTTGATTTTGAAAGCACAAGGCTTTATATTCCATCTAAATACTCAGCTTTATCTCACACATCAACATGTCCATAATTTTATTGCTCACTAGGAATCAAAGATCCTTCTGCAACCTGAAAATTCTTTTTCTTAACTGAAATAACTCAATGTGAACAACAGACTACTCCACTGTCCACCCCTTTTTCCAGACTATTTATGCCCATGTTGAACAATACTAACCTTCATGTAAACTTCTGTTTAGTCCTACCCATTACACAATCCATTGAAAAAAATGGTAATTAATTCCTAACATCTCTTTTCTACCCTATCTTTCCCACCACTTATCCAAGTGTCCACTTATCTGAAGGCTGTAATCTTTATCTCACTGAGCTTGTTTACCAGTGCACACCACCAATTCACACACTTAGCACTAGTATTTCAATTTTTGTTGTAAGTTTGTGCAAGGTAGGGAGCTTGGTGCTAAGCCACAAAAGGTTGGCTCCCCAGTTATCGAAACTTTACACCATTTATATGTTTTAGTCAACACCATCAGCATTACACAACTTTTTCATTAATTGGCACTCAACCTCCGTCTTTGCTAGTAATTAGTAATTAGTCCAAACGCACAGTTCTTCCCTCCATTGGAGCTGGGGGTCTCTTTTGACTAGGTGTTCATTGAGTCAGTGTTCATCATCTCCCACTTCTGGAATTACCTTTCCCTCAATTACTGCTCAGTTCTGCTGACTTCACTCCTGGTGGCTGTCATCCAGACAGAGACAGCTCATTCATCTTGGGATTGTCTTCCCTTTTCCTTAAAACAACAGATTAGCCAAGCATGCAACATTCACAATGCAATTGCTTAATCATAACTGCCTAGTTATAGCTACTGAATGACAACTAAAAAAAAATGCAGTTTGAGTCAAATCTTGAGGGGCTCAAATCTTGAGCAGCTCAAAAAATCATGACTGCTGAATCTTCTAAAAACCTTTAATAAGAATTCTTGCCCAAACCAGGAGGGCCAACCATGGCCTGTGGTGCACCAGGCAGAGCATCACCAGCCAGGCAAGGGAGGGGCTTGTCCCACTCTGCTCTGCACTTGTGTGGCCTCACATTGAGTGCTAGGGGCTGTTTTGGATACCACAATATAAAAAAGATATAAAGGTATTAGAAAGGTGTTCAAAGGAGAGCTACAAATATGGTGAAGGGTCTAGAGGGAAAGCTACAAGAGCATCTGAGGTCACTTGGCTGGTTCAGCCTGGAGAAGATACTGAGGGGAGACCTCATTGCAGTCTTCAGCATCATCACGAGGGGAAGTCAAGGGGCAGGCACCAATCTTTCTTTCTCTTGTAAGCAGTGACAGAACCTGAGGAAATGGCAGAAAGTTGCATCAGGAGAGGTATAGGTTAGCTGTTAGGAAAAGATTCTTCACCCAGAGGATGGTAGGGAAGTGGAACAGGCTCCCCAGGGCAATGGTCACAGCCTGACACAGTTCAATAAATGTTTGGACAATGCTCTCAGGCACACAGCGGGATTCTTGGGGTGTCATGTGCAGGGCTAGGAATTGCACTTGATGATCCTGATGTGTCCCTTCCAACTCAGTATATTCTATGGTTCTATGATTCTGTGTTCATTGACCTGGTTTGAGGTCATTTGGCTGCTCCAAAGACTGACAGATTTCTGAGGCACCATGTCCCTCCACAGAAAATTATGTTGATGGTTCTCAATTACATCATATCTATTCCTATTTCACTTCCTCTTGTGTTTGTTATTCTTCCCACTGATTTGATCAATATGCACTCCAGGGACTCCTGGACTGCATAGGGACTCCTTTTGAAGCTGCTCAGGTTTTGGCTACAGGTGGCACTCACCAGTACTCCAATGCCTCCTGTAGCATGTGGTTACACAGTCCAGCTGCTTCATGCCTGAATCCCTGTGTAACTCCTGAATAAACACCATTTAATCTTGCCTATTTCCTATTATTCAGTTTATTTATTTTCACCTGCTGCCATGGCTTCAGCCGGAAACAATTCTTCCAACACTTTTACCCAAAAAGCAGCATTTTAGCATGAAAACCTCCCTCAGCTCCTCTTTGATAAGCATGGGGTTTAGTTTTTTTGTTACATATCTCCTGAGTCCCTTTCACACCTTACCTAGCAGGCATGCAGACTGTGTGTCAGGATCCTGGTGCATAGGGAAAGGATTTACTGCTACTTTTTTTATCTTCACAGGATAACATAACCAATTAAGTTGGAAAAGACCTCTGAGATCCCGGAGCCCAGCCTATGACCTAACAGCAGCATGGCAACTAGGCCACGCCACTGAGTGCCATGTCCCATCTTTTTAAATGCCTCCAGGGATGGTGACTCCAGCACCACCCTGGGCAGCCCATTCCAAGATCTAATCACCCTTTCTGTGAAGAATATCTTCCTAATGTCCAACCTAAACATCCCCTGGTGCAGCTTAAGACTATATCCTCCTGTCCTATTGCTAGTTGCACGGCATTCTTTTGCAGGACGATCCTCAAAACCTTTTTTTTTTATTTTTTGGAGGGGAGAGGGATGTGTGTGCTTTAGTGTGTTGCTACACACTAAAGCTCTGGTGCTCTGGTCCAGTTTCCTCATTTAGATGCAGCTAAGGGAAACATCCTTGTGGGTTCTGGTTGATAGCCGGCTCAGTATGAGCCAGGAACACGCACAGGTGGCCTTCAGCCCATATCAAGAAGAGTGTTTCCAGCAGGATTAGGGAAATGACCATCACCCTGTACTTGACCCTGATGCACCTTAAGTATTGTGCTCAGTTTTGGGCCCCTCATTTTAAAAAGGACATTGATGTGCTGGAGTGTGTTCAGTGAAAGGCTAATGAGAGGTCCAGGAAACATCTCCTGTGAGGAACAACTAAGGGAGCTGAGCTTGTTTAGCCTCCAGAAGGCTCAGGGGAGACCTCATTGCTCTTTAAAATCACCTGACAGGAGGTGATAGTTAGGAGGTGGGTGGTCTTTTCTACCATGCCTACAGTGAGAGGACCAGAGGAAATGGCCTTAAACAGATTGGGGAGATCCGGATTCGATACTAGAAAAAAAAAAAATCACTGTTAAGAGTGGTCAGGCTGTCAGTAATTAGGCTGTCCAAGGAGGTGGTGGAGTCACTGTCGTTGGAGGTGTTTAAGAGGTCTGGTGCCAGGTTTATGTGGCTTAGTGGTTTTGGGGTTGCAGCACCAACGCTGGTCTGATGCTTGGACCAGATCATCCAACCATGGTGATTCTACGGCTCTAGCCTTCAAGCACGCTGAAGGATAAGCCTGTGCTTCGGTACCCCTTTCTCTGCCATTTTTTAGGAACTCCAGCTCACTTTCCTCTTTCAAAACTACCTATTTTTTTCTCCTTTGCCAGAATTCCCAAAGAAACTGTCGGGTTTGAGAAAGCGTGAATGAAAAGCAGAAGGAAATTCCCAAGACGCCCGTCCCGGGATGATCTCCGCTTTCGCTCCTACCATTCCCAATCTGGTGGCGGGCGCCTGATGCCGGGTGGGCAGGGCTGGGAAGGAAGGGCTGGGTAGGAAGGGCTGTCCCCTCCCTCAGGGGGCTCGCAGCCACCGCTGTCACGGCGCGGGCGGCGGGGGGCGGGTCGGGCCCGCNCTGTGCTGGGTCCGAGAGCCGCCCCGAGCCAGCCGGCCCTCACCTCCCGCCGCCGTGCGGGACTGACCCGGAGCCTCGCCCAGCAGGGAGGTGCCGCCAGCCCGGCTGTGTCGGGTGTCAGGTCTATATAGAGACCTGCTCCGCCGAATAATGATGGTGATCTCTAGTCGTGCGGTTGAGGATGGGCTAACATACCTCATGCAGAAAGAAGCGCTTCGTACGTGTTCCCTCGACTTGTTTTGTCATGGAGGAGACTTCATGAAACGAGTCCTAAGTGGTGTCTCCTCTTCCAGAAAATAACTGTGGGGATGCTATTTGTAGTGGTTTTTCTATGTGTTAGCGCTTATTCCTGTGAAGCATCTCTCGGAGCTGAGTGATGCTTGTTATCTTGCTGATGCATGTTATAAAACAAGAAATGAGGGAAAAGTCTGTGACCTGAAGGGCCTATAAATAGGAAAACAGGAAAATAAGGTTTTAAATTCTTAGAAGTGAGGTGAGATTTTTTTAAGTGGAAAGAGGCATCTTTTAGTAGAGAAGCTACTGGTTTGGAGAAGCAGGGAGTCCTGCAGGCTCACACCCTCCTTCGGAAGCCCTCTTGTCTGTCAGGTTTGCTCTCAGTGCTGGTACCAGGGCATCATCACTGTCAGCACCCACCTTCAAGCCTGTATTTACTACACAAGACAAGAGATGCCTGTGCCAGACGGGGTGAGCAGCAGGTCCAGGAAGCAAGTAAATGCTAGCATGGAAATGTACGGTGAAAGAAATAATGATGAAGGGCTATTTGAAGCATGACAGTTGTTGAGAGCTTTTTTACCGGTAACTTCTTTGTTGTGTTGCAAAAATGAAGAAACAGCTTATTTTCTTGCAACTTAACTATAATATTAAAGCCTTGAATGGCTTGGATCATGCAGACTCTTATTTTTTTAGGTGTTATATACTCCTGGCCCTCTCCACCTTATGATGCCCAGTTAAAGTCTGAGAGTCCATCCACATGGGCCTGTGTCAGAATCTGGATATGAATCTGTATTCTGTCTGTCTCAGAGACTAGAAGCCTTGAATTACTAATAGTGATCATTGCAGCTTCCTATTTTCTTGTGACACTTGCTTATGATGTCAGTAAGGGAAGTGGTCTGACGTTTACAGACCTGGGTAAGCGACAGCACTAAGACTTAATACTTTCCATCATGGAATTACTACAAGAATTGTATCTAAGCAGTCAAAGTCAGTGATTTTTTTATGAATCTTGGACCATACCCTTAGCAGATGCCGGTGAAAAAGGCAAGCATGTATGATTCTACTTTACCTAGTCCCACTCTGAGTATCCACTCAGCTGGTAACAAAGTGCAGTCCAGGAACTTTCTGGAATGGATATGCTGAGGTCTTAAAAAGCCACTGTGGATTTCTCCATCAACTCATCCTTGCCTTTGACCCATGCGTAGCTCTAGTTTTCCAAGCATCCATCCTCAAGTAGTTCTGTGGGTCAAAGATCCACTAACTCACTAACTTCTGTTGGTTTTTGACACGCTTTCTGCTACTTCTATGTAATATCTTCTACTTTTTAAATTAGAACAGAGAGTGATGGACTATTATCTCTTCCTCTGCTTCACTTGATTCACGAGTACAATTACAATAAATTGTGTATGGGTAATGGTAAAACAAAATTTCTCATATGACTGCCAAGCCAAAGAACTTACCAGTAAATTTGACAAGATTTACTCTAAAGCTCCCTAATTGCACTGTTTTCAATGCTGGTTTGTTTGTTTGTTTGTTTGTTTGTTTTAATTGATAGATTTGATTTCTTTTAAATGAAATTTTCTTTTTCCATTCTTGTAGTTTATTATAATGAAGGCACCTTGTCTGGAAAAAGGGATGGTCCCCACTTTGGATGATGTCTAGGTTATTTTTACTGAGTATTAGAATTTCAAGGTTTGAACTTTAGAGCATGCTATGCATGCATTTGTACAGAACACATGTTTGCAGGATATAAAGGATAGGTAATTTTCACCTACTTAAATCAGGCATGCTCTTAATAGCAATATGACTGTGTTTTTTCTGCTCCTGGCAAACCACTGTGTAACACTGAATGCCCAGTGAAATGTTTGACAAAATTGGATTCCAGCTGACATGTTGAATGGTGACATTTAGATGTCTAGTAAGGCTTGTACACAGGTTATACTGGGGGAAGTAAATTATTCTGATAAAAAATATTCATAATAGGAGAAAAATGTGTAATATGAATGTCTGAGCTTAAAGAAGAATTAAGCATGAACAAGTTTTCACACTGAATACAAGTCTGACTACACTCACTGGTGAAAGGAGTGAGAACTGCTTGTTTACCTTGCTGGGGTTGCACAATCACCTCACGCAGTGTGCAAGTGCCTTGTTACCATATGTTAGGTAATCCTGATGTGCCAGAACAACATCTAACCAGAGATGCTCCAACTTCAAGTTTGGCAGGGTTTCTTTCATTAGCCTTCTTCTTTCCTCAGTATCTTTGCTTCCTCCTGGTGCTACCATGCTGTTTCACTTGGTTCTTTCCTTTTTCCATCTCATCTGCTTCCGCTTAGATTCTGTTCTGGTTGTCCTTTGTTTAGACTAATTCTTTACTCAAACCAAACCACTTGTGATACAAACTTCTTGCAGAAGTCTGACTCCTCAAATTTTACCACCTGAATGAAACTGTAGCACCAATTGGGCATGAGTATCAGATGATAACTGGATCCCTATTTGAACCTGTGATGAGCACAGGCTTTGTTCCTGTATGTATTCATTCATAGTCATGGGTTACCAGGATTAGCAGAATTATCTTGCTGGGAGGATCTGGGCCTTTGTGTAAAATGCTGTAATAGAGTAACTTCAGGGGTTACTGGTATTGTGTCGAACAAGGTGTAGTTTTCCCACCATGGTGAATTGTCTTTGGATCCTCTTGTGACTAGAGCTGTCAAAGCACTGGCACGTGTAGGCCTTCCTGCAGCACTGTTTCTTGGAAAAACCTTCTGGCTCCTGTACCACTGTGTCCAGCCTGGCTGTTCAATTCCCTGTCCTGTCCTCCTGATC
This sequence comes from Erpornis zantholeuca, assembly GCA_013400515.1. NCBI lineage: Eukaryota > Metazoa > Chordata > Aves > Passeriformes > Timaliidae > Erpornis > Erpornis zantholeuca. The sequence continues at coordinate 18,094 of VZTN01031021.1, forward strand.
AGCAGAACCAGCTTCTTACTGGGGAGGACTCGGACTCCAGGCCTTATATCAGTAGTATAGACAATTACATTGCTGGAGTGACTCCGAAAGCGATCTAATGCTACCTGGTGTTATTCATGTCTCCTGTTCATTGATTCTCCTGTTTGACTTCCTTCATCCTTTGTACAGAGCTCCATACAGTCTGCTTCTGTTTGTTTTCATGTCTGCTTGGAGTGCCTTCCTAACCCTTTTAGGTGAGTGGATGCGTACCAGAATGCACAGCTGTTGCAGGAAACAAAAAGAGGAGGTGATAACAGCAAGCACAAGTTGAGGGGTTACTGGAGAATGCAGCTGTGACTAGTAAGTTGGTCTACTGTGAATAGATAGGATTTTGACTAAGTCTTTTATGACCTTTTTAGAAAGCAAGAAAACCAGCAGCAGCTGGAGAGCTAAACTGAAGGTGGGATCACCAGTTGATGTAAGAACATATGCAAGTTGAAATAACAACATGAGAAGAAGAAAGTGTTTTGAATTTGGAGCATACTTTAGGTTAAAGGAGAATAACTAACACGGAAGTATGTAAGAAACAAAGAAATAAGGGATAGTTCCATAGGGAGATGTGTGCTGAACAGTACAGGAAAGGATGAGGGCAGTCAAATCAAGGGCAATCTGATGCTAATTGTACTTGTGTACTTCTTTTTTCTTTTTAATTTGATATCTGCTTCTTGCTAGTAATCATTAGCAAGAACTTTGAACTTTGCACTACTTGTCAAGACAAAGGAAAGGAAAGTGCTCTCCATGAAGTAGTGAATCTTATTCCAACAGGAGGCACAAAAGGAATTATTGGACATCAGATGAAATAGAATTGCTTTTATCTGTTTTTGCCTGACATTATTGCTGCTGAAAGATGGATGTTTCTTCAAATGCTTAACTTCTGGGAGCTGTGGTTTCAGTGAATATGTAGGTTGCTATCACTTTAAACTGTTGCATTTTTATCTTTTATTGAATGTTGGGCAGATTACTTGTATGACTTAAACAGCTGTCCAACAGAAATGTGGGACCTGTAGTTCTTTTGATGTAGGAGGAAAAAAAAGAGTATAGAACATATGGTTGAAGAGTCAAATAATTTTTGGCTTTTTTTTTTTTTCTTTTGAAAAGTTCTAATTTTCCCTGTGGATAGTAGGAACCAAATGGTAAAGAAGCATGATCTTTGTTTAGTAAGCAACTGGGTTTTTTTCAAACTCTTAGACCACAAGCAAACTTATTTGCATGTATATGTTTCCTCTCTCTCAATACTGTTTTCAGTTTCTTCTTGTGCATGTGTTCCTTCACTTTTTTTTCCAGTATATTTTGGGATTTCTCTCTCTGTGAAAGGCCATGTCTTCTCCCTCAAAATTCACATAACTGTTAACTTTTGAACTTGCTTCGGTTTGTGTGGTGTTAAGTACTGAGGTTTAGAGACCACAGATGTTTCTTCTCTCTGTATCCAAACATAAACATGATGGGTTCTTGTTTGTGAAGTATAACATTCCCACCTCTAACTTCAACCAGATTTTAACCCAGTCTGTAATTGTGGTGTTACATTTCAGTTTTGCCCAGTGCCTCCCAAAATACTGATGTTCAACCTAATTCAAATAAACAAATTGCATAGTTTTCAAACTTTACTGTATTAGTGACAATTTTCTCATGCTATCCATTCTAAACTGATTTATCTCCCTTTGACTTTCTGATGCAATGGGTAGTTTATTTACAAGATTATCTTGGCATGAGTCTGGTGTGTCTTTGAAATTTGTTGGTCAGAAGAGACCTGGCATAGTTTTTTTTCCCCTGGAAACCTTTCTTACTGTGTAGACGTTGAACTTCAGCAGCAGCTTTTTATGTTCTTTCACATAGATGCTCTATCTTTGACTGAGGTTTTGCTAACATTGCAGTTTAGTCTCAGAATATAAAGTATATTTATTACACCCACATGTTATTCATGCCTACCACCTTCTGTTTATTTCTCTGTGAGATTTCAATTTTAAAACCCCCAAGTTTTTTCTCTGGGTCCAGTCCTTTAATTTGGAGGGAGTATTTGGAGGGAAAGCTGTCTTTGAAAATTACTTCATTTCACCAGTAAATTTCAGTATCGTGTGCACATGAACAACTTTTTCTTCCTTTGAGACCGAAAGGTTTCCCAAAATTCCACTTTCTGTTCCGGAAAATGCTTCATATTACACCAAAGTAAGCCATCCTATTTGCTTTCGTGCAAATGAAACCATCATTACTTCCTTGAGTGGACTTGGTTCTTTAGGCAACAACTTTCTTGCTCATTTTATTTTAGGTCAGGATATTCTTAGCTTTATCATCAGGCCTGCGTATTGATTGGGAAATTGGGAATTTGCTGGGAGCATAGCTACCACTTTCTTGTAAGCTGCGGGATTCCCAACCTTAATTATGCTTATGAAGTTACTTTAAGAAAAAAACAAGCCAAAACAGAAAACCTGAACTCTTTTGGAGTCATTTTCATGTTGGTAGTTCTCAACAGTTCACAAAGAGTTTGTGATGCTTTACCTCTTTCGAAAAAGTGAAAGTTACCATCTCAATGTGATTAAATAGAATGGCAGGACGTGATATGTAGGGATCCACTGTATCCTGAAATATGTTTGATAAAACATACTCCACTTTTGGGACGTCATGTCTTTATTGTTTTGGGTACATTTGTAGTGGCTGGTGTTGTGTAAAGCCTCAGGGACCCTCGGCCAAACCAGTGTAACTTCTCAGGGTTTCCTTTACATTTGCTCTGACTCCAGTGCTCAGTGTTTCTAACCGGGAGTTAAACTGCAACGGCAAATGGAGGATCTTTGATCTAGCTGGTAACAAAGGTTGTGGGCTCTGCTCTTAGAGCACTGGGCAAGCATAACTGGGGGTTGGTGATGACAATTGTTAAACTGAAGTCTGTGATTGCCAAAGGAGAAGGAGACCAGGTGTCAAACTTGGAGTGTTGTTGCCAGAACTGCAGTGAAACGTTGGGTCTTGAATAGTGTTTTCAGAGGTGTGA
>VZTN01031026.1:0-20563 GCA_013400515.1 Erpornis zantholeuca
GGAAGAATTTTGTAGCTCTACTGAGACCTATGCTAGGATGATTTCTTTACCTACCACTATCCTTTTGGCAAAAAGACAGTCCTGGGTTTCGCTGGGATAGAGTGCGTTTTCGCCTAAGTAGCCGGTGTAGTGCTCTGCTTTGGATTTAGGATGAGAGTAATGTTGGTAACACACCGATGCTTCAGTTGTTGCCAAGTAGTGCTTATCTAAGTCAAGAACTTCCCAGTTTCCCATGCTCCGCAAGTGGGCAGGTGCAGAAGGAGACCACAGCCAGGACATCTGAAAGAAACTGGCCAATGGGATATTCCATACCGTGGGAAGTCGAGCTCAGTGTATAAACTGCAGGGAGTTGGCCAGAAAGGGCCAATCACTGTTGAGTGATGAGCTGGGCATTGGTCAGAGAGTAATAGCAATTGAGTTGTGTCTCACTATTTTCTCCTGTGTGTTACTTGTCTCTCTCCTTTTCATTACTATTAAAGTTATTATTACTATTAGTAGTATTACTCTTACTAGTATTACTATATTTTAATTTGTTTCAATTACTGGACTGTTCATATGTGAACCCACAATTTTTTTTCCTGATTCTTCTTCCCACCTCATTGGGATGCAAGTGGTTATGTGGTATTTAGATGCCAGCTAGAATCAAACTACAACAAAGACATGGGGTTACAAGATGTCTCAGTTGTGGTTAAAGTAGCAGTGCTCAGACTTATACACATGCATAAATTAATTACCAAGTTACCTGGTTTTTGATTCTTGACTTATTGATGAATTGGAGCCTGCATCAGTTACGGGAGTAGGTACTCTTTCTGAAAGTAAACTTGTCTGTAAAATGAAAAAAAAATAAATACCTCCCTACTGTTTCTTATACCATTTTTAAACTTAGATCTTGTTCATTCTCTTGTTACATACAAAAGAAAAAACCACAGAGATCAGGTTGTAGTCTAGTCTTTAGCACAGAATACCTGTATCCACTAAGTCATTTTTTATTCCAGAAAAGCTTATTTTTTTATTCTTTGAGTATAGATAATTTTAAAGCTTGTACATTTAATTTTTTTTTATTTGAATTCTTAAATAAACCTCTTTCTTTTCCAACTGGAGACTCCCAAATCAAAAATTGGCATTTAAAAGAAAAAAAGGAAAAAAAACGAAAAATTAACTCAATTTCTGTCACAGGTAATACAAATAACAGCCTCTGGAGTCAACAACACAATACTAAACTAATTAATTCTGCCACTTTTTATTTATTTATGAATTATACATATTTATCTATATTGGTACGGATGTGATTAGAGCTACAGACAAAAATATATACATTTTTTTATATTTGATCGAGTTTATAATTTAAATTATATTTGAAAATAACTGGTATGAAAGACTGCATATTTAAATGTAACTATTTAAGCTTTTTATGCTTATGGCATAAAAAGCAAATCACACAACTGAAATGAAAGTGAGCAGCTATTAATTTATTGCCTTATACATGGGATGTACTAAATCAACAAAAGATTCTTCTCTTAAACTAGTCAGTTGTATTGGATTTGGTGTTCCCCTTTCATTATCACATCTTTAAATTCTGTCTCAGAATTTCATCAGAATCTGCCAAGAAAAAAAAGAACTTCTTTCTCCACTGATCTTAAAACTCCAGGAGACGTGTAAAAGAAAGGGATACAAATTACCAGTCCATACATTAAAAATTTGACACTACTCCATGGAAAGAGTCCCCCATACCGCACCATTTTTGCTACACTATAAATGGTAGGATATTTTATAAACTTCAGGTGTTTTAAAATGAACAATGACAGAAAATAATTTAAAAAGTAATAAGATTTTGATTCTTGAAGTCAAGAATTTATTGATTCTACCTCAGTTTATATTTGACTACTAAAGTGATGTGAAGAAACATTTTGTTAGTTAAACTTTGTTTTTGTTGAACACATTTAGTCTACATATCTTTTATGTGCCAAGACAATTTGTCTAAATTATGTTCTGTACCATAATAAGGGATTTTAATGTGGAAAGAAGCCTTTTGTACATGTGTCAATGCTGCGGTGTGTTAGAAGAAGTAACTGGAAATGCCCACCAAAAGCTTTTAATAGTCTACCTATGATAAAAACTCCTGCCTGGCACTTTTCAAACTCACCTCATTATTCAACAAATGTTTGGAATTTTTTTTTTCTGTATTTTCTACTGAGACAAACCAGTTTAACTAAAAATTACTAGGAGACATCGCATGAGTCTTTTCTTTCAAAATATCCCAAACTAAGAGTGAAGGCAAAATCTGTGGTGGACAGTGGTTAACTGTGGCTTCTATGAAGTGGCTTCTACCATCAAGGACAATGAATGATAGGTCTATCAATGCATCCAGAATTCCTGTTTTAATCTTAGTCATAGATGTCTCAAATTAAACTTCTGCTAGGTTCATATTCGGAAGTAAAATTTTCAAGTAGAACCTCACTTTTACAACATTTTCAAGCACTACTTCACAACTTAAACATAATCAACCTATAAGAACAACTATTATACAAGCTGAACCTCTCACAGTAAGATTTTTCCCAATCCAAAAGCAAGATTTACCTTTCTCCAGGCCTCTGCAATAGATTCATGCAAGCCATAAGGAATTAGCATCTGTAGGCCTTCACAAGTTCTATACATTTGACGGCATACAAAAATGAAAGCTCCTTTAACAACTGGCATAAGCACAGATCCAGATAAAAGAGAAATGTCGTCATGAAGAAGTTTCTTTGTGAACTGAACAATTACATGAGCAGCTGTAAGACTAGAAATAAAATAACCTTTTAAAATGTTGTTCTGAAAGAAACTGCAGAAAAAGTCTATGAGGCACTATGGATGGACAAACTATATTATAATTTGCAACACCAGTCAGAAGAAAAGAAATATACAAGTGATTTTTCTTTGGCAAATAGTTCTATGCAATGCAGAAGTATATCCACTGCTTTCCACACAGCCCACATGACCATGAACTACACAGATCCATGTTTTATAGGAGTCCAATTGGGAAGAGTAACCAAACAATCATTTTGCTTCTGCTTTATCACTGTTAAGGGTATTAGTAGAAGGTAAATTTTGTCCTTGTTCTTTTTCCTATTCAAGATATCCTTCTGAAATATTCTAGATTCATAATGACAAGGACAACTCTTTCTCCAGAAAAGGAACTTGCTTTCACCCCCCTTAAAAACATAGGCAATTCTGAGATTTCCCCACTTAGAAGATGTACATTCCAAACATTTTCATGACCTGCATCTTAGCTGTTTTCAAAGGCTCATCTGAGTTTTACTACTGTATCAAATGTTAGCATCAGCTAACTATATTCTACCCATAGGGACACACTGATGCTAAATTAGGTATAGTGTTACACACGGCAGCTTCTTATACAAGATCTGTTTCTACTAGATGTATTGAAATGTGAATGCTACATTAAATCTATTCTTTCAATAAAGTTGGTTGATTTTACTATTTATTCTAAAAACAAAGAAAGAAAAATGAAGAAGAGAGGCTTCTGATCTGAACAGTAACACTATGAATATAATGGAACTATATTCAGAGAAAAGAAAGCTCTCACTTGAATTAGAAAAAGAAATAGAACATGAAAATCTCCCTAATTATAAGTATTTTTTTACAGTCATTTCACCTCATTCTACACATAGATGTCTCCCTAATACATTCTCTAAAACACTTACTACTTTAATTTATAATCAGATATTTTACTCCAAAGAAAACCAAAATCTATCACATTATAGATAAATGAAAGAAGAGAAAATGAGTCTCATAAGAAGAATGTAATTCATTGAAGTGCTCACTAATACCATTAATTAATGCACTCTTACCTGTCTTTGGCACTTTTTTCATTTTCTCCATACAGAAGAAGAGAAAGACCATCTTCTGAAGCAGCAATCCTTGCCAAAATATCAGCTACATCAAGTAAAGTCGTTTCAAGACAGTTTATATATACCTATTTGGAAGGGAGAAAAAAAAGGAAGCTTTAAATTCAATGCTTTTGTGAAAGCTGTTTTTTCAAGTCTGTCTTAGGTATGCAGAACCTGAAGGTCACCTTTCTGATGATTTCTTAATAGCTTAAACACAGTAAGTTAATAGCCTATGTTCAAATGTCAGAAATCTTCATCACAAAGGGCACTAATTCCCAATATTTTCATAATCCTTATAGAAATGTTTAAAATTAAAAAAATCCCTCCACCCCTTTTTCTTCTATCAATTCAGAAAATAGTAGCTTCCCATGGAGAATTATATATTTTATTATACTCATTATTGAGAAGACCTAACTTCCAAGTTGCCAACTGAATTTAAAAAAAAAGTCAGTTGCCTTTTAAATAGAAGGTAAAGCAAATATTCATTCAAGAAATATCCAAATGACATCTTAAAAAAGGCAAAACAAATAAAAAAATTAAGCAGTGTGTTTTTTCCCAAGGAAGCAGTCTCACTACAGCACAATTTTTACTACTATTCACAAGACTTCCATGTCAGGCCAATCACAGTAACAGGCTGAACTACTCATTGCACACTATGATAGCTAATGCATAAAACATCACAGGATGTGATGTACCATATTGCGAGAGTAAATAAACCTTCTACATAGAAAATACAGAACAATTACAGTATTCTATACATGTAAGAATCATTTGGAAGATTATTACAAACCTCTGTGCCACTCAGCAAACTTTGAACAGGATGAAGTAGGGCACCTATCACTGCATCTGTATACAAACATTCAGCAGCACATCCTGTTTGATCACAAAAAACTTGCAGAATCTCCACAACAAGACTTTCTGGAGAATAATTGTCTGCTGAACACAAGAAATATTTATTTATATCTTAACTTACACAAATATCTCTATATAACTTATGTAGTTGCTTCTGAATTATTAAGTTTGCTAAGTGCTGATTTAACATAGAGGGAGGAAGAAAGTGTAAGGGTGGAAAGGAAGAGAAAAGCTGCACAGATAACAGACACAAATTAAAAATTGAAAAAGAAGTGATCCTATGCCTCATTATAGCTAAATACATTAGCATATAAGGAAAAAAAAGCATTTACCTGAATGTTCTGCCAAAGCTGCCTTTGGGTAACTTGGAGAGTAATAAATAAGCTGAGTAAATAATACCAACACATCAGTTATGGATACATTATCTATTAAAAAAAAAAAAAAAAGGAAAGTACTTTGCAAATTAAAGTACAACTTCAGTTTTCCAAATAAAAAATGGATTTTGTAAATATATGTAAATATATTTGTATATAATACAAATAAATATATTTGTATATTTGTATTAAATATATGTAAATATATGTAAAGAATGTTTTGCTGTATAGTGGAAATCAACTCTGTACAAGTGATAAAGCAAAGGACATGCATGCCTTTGGGTCACTACTAAGGTATTTCATGATCAACTTATAAGACTTGATCTTGCTCTCAATTTAGCCAATTGAAATTTTACAATGTATTTCACCGCAACAAATGGCAGCCAACATTTGAAAATACTCTATATACACGGCTGTAGAAAAAAAGCATTGCCTTACTATTAGATTAACTGAAACTATTTGAAAAGGGAGAGGCTGTCAGACAACTCTTTCTCAGGTCTGCAACAAAACCAAGAAACGTAGCTAAATGCAAGATGGGAACAATTGCTCCAAGTTTAATGTAATTATCTTAATAAATCAGACAATTTGTGAGGAAAGGGTTGCCATCAATGAAACTGAGAAGCATACTATTAAGAAGAGAAATGACAAGATGATTACATGGGTAAGGAAAAGCAACTGCTGCCGTGGCCCAGATTGAGGGCAACCTGGAAATCCAAACGGATCTGCTGTTTCACTGCAGTTCAAAACTCTGTACCCCAGTTACCATAGTTACCTTTCCCAAGTTCTGCTCCTCCCCCCTGTGTTGACTCATCCCATTTGGCGGCCCCTGGGCGGAGATCCCCCTCCATTCTCTACCCATTCATCCACCCCGCAGGCGGAGACACCCTGCCACTCTCCCCAAGACATACCCTCTCCTCTGGAAACTTCTACCCCACTCGGTGTGTCATTGGTCCCTGTCCCTTAATCCCTCCTCTGTTTCTCCAGGATTATTCTTTGTATCTCAACTCCTCCCATGTACCACCCCCTGACCCTCATCTTATTGGTTGCCTGTTGTCCCCACCCATAGTAGAAAAAACGTTGTCCACCTCATTTTGAGGTGTTTCGTCCCTCCAACCACCACTGTTTTTTAATGCTGCAGGTAGCCACACAAGAGACCTCTCTGGCTTCTTTATTTCTGCGAGCAGGCTTTGTACCATCAGGTAGCAGACTGCCACCCAAGAGGGGACCACAAGGTCCACAGGCTTCAGTGAGCAACAAGGACGTCTGCAGTGGGACGTGGTGGGCCTCGGGCAGCCCCTACTGCATCAAGCAACCACCACCCCTGAATCTCTGCTGGAAGGGTGTTGTAGGTAATGCATAATGACAAAAGCACTTCGTTAGTAGATGTTTCTTACTCACAACTGCCCCCCCCCCTGCTGGATCTATCAAATCTTCATCTTCTAACCATGGGGACAAAAGACAAGTCTCAGAAGTAGTAAACAGTAATGCTTTGAATTCTACATTGAATTAATAGCAGTGGAAACTAAAGCAATGGAATGCTTCAATTGCCCTCACACACTTCCATCCAAACCTGTACAATGTAGATGTCCGAGAGTTTTTCCATCTTATATCTTGCGTCCCTATTAACACCTCTGTTCCACAGGAATGGAACTTTTCTTCTACTTTATTTTATCTATTTTATCTTAATTAATAGGTTAAACTTGAAGCACTTGTTTTCAATTTGCAATTAGCTTGAAATACAGATTTTTCTTTCACACATGAAAGCCAGTTTTGGTCCCTGGACATGTCTCTCTTCCAACCAGTTACATCAATTGGTTAGACAGAAGCTATTACTTACACCTAGAAAAACTGAATCATTTACACACTGATCCAACTGTTCTTTAACATGAAATAATTATACTGATAGTAAAATACATAAGCCATCCATTCAACCACATCCATCCACATCTGCGTAGATGCTCATATATAGATATATATATATACGTATTTACACACTATTTATAGGTATTTATGGACGTTTCCAGACCCAAAATTGGCGAACAAAGGGTTGTTCTTCAATATCCACAATATTGCACTGAAAATATATAAATATATACCAAGTAGGTATACAGTGTTTCTCAATAGGTTCCATTTTCCTCAACTCTCCCTTTACCTTTTTTGTTTTTCAGCTGTACTGGAAAGAGATTCTGGCCTTGCTTATAGATCAACAATCTTCCTAAGAGGCACAGTGAATGAACAAAATAGATGTACTGCAATTCTGGTCCAGTGTAAGAAAAACTCTGCATATCACCTGTAACAATAAAGCAAAAAATTAGACCTTTACTCTTGTAGTTTGCTTTACAGTAACTAGCTAGTACCTGCAACACAAGTGGATCATTTTGTATGAAAAGACAGCTTAATTCATTAACCGCTGATATTCTTTTTCTCTTAAAAAAGTCATACAACATTTGGGGAAGAAATAGAATAGATAGAATGTCTTCCTCTTGAGATAGCATGCTCAAAGACCAAAAGAACATGGATGTATGTGCATATAATGCGACACATGCAAAGATACTCACTACACTGCTGCTGGGAAAAGTCAGCGACTTTGGAATTTTTATTATGTGCTGCTTTGCAAACTTCAAAATAATCAAGACACTGCTGGACAGCTGCATTAATCTGTGGAATAAAGCACAACATAATAAAGTACCTGATATTTCACAATAAACTCATTCTCTCTTGTATCCAAGTATTGTCCTTTAACACAAGAACTTAAATATCCACTTCATTTCCATGACTTCAGTTTTTGATCCTCTGGATGGATGAACTAACAGAAGGCAAAATTTTACAGGGCTACTAAAATCACACAACCACCTCTATACACGTACAGACAATCTATGAAGCAGAGTACAGAGAACACACAAGTGTTTTGAGAAGTCAACAGCAATTTGTGAATGTCCTATCATCATTACTGTGGAAGATTTTAAGTTTACATATGTGAAAAACTTTGTCTTGAATACATTTACTAAACTGTGGGTTTGGTTGCTGAGTGGTGTCAGTGCTATTACTGTTCTTGGTGGTGTATCAAAAAGCCAAATTTAGCACAGAGTATTTACGGTATTTTTTCATGCACCATTTTCCATTTTTATGCATTTCTGGAAATAATTCCAAAAATGAACGTAACATAACAAATCAATAAATTATACCCCTAAGTAAACACTTGCAATAAAATATCCAAATTCCCCTTACTCATAGCTGGCTATACTTTGCTTTGCATTTATCAAGGATCCATTTAAGCAAAAAAAATTATATAAAAAAAAAACTAAATCCAAAAGGCTTATCCAGAGAAACAACATGGAATAGGTCCAACAAAGAAAAAAGAGGAAAATATAGTCCAAACCACAATGTGCAAAAAAAAGTTGGAAGTAAACTTGCCTTGGTAATTCACAGAATCATAGAATGGCCTGGGCTGGAAGAGACCTTGAAGATCATCTCATTCTAAATGCCATGGGCAGGGACGCCTTGCACTAGAGCAGGTTCCTCAGGGCCTTATCCAACCTGGCCTTGAACCCTTCCATGGATGGGCATTCACAGCTTCTCTGGGCAACCTTTTCCAATGTCCCACCACCTCTATAGCAAAGAAGTTCCTCCTAATACCTAATCTAAATCTATCCTGTGTCAGTTTGAAGCCATTAGCCCCTGTTCTATCAATAAATTTTGTTTACAGACTATTATTGAATACATAATCAATAACATATATTAATAGAAGTACTTACCAAGGATTTATATTTCCTTTCCAAAAGCCTAAACACCACTCTTCGGCTATAATAGGCATGCTTGAATGACAAAGAAGATGTAATGTCAGCTGCAAAGATACGTTCTGGTTTTTAACTAAAAAAGTAGAAATAATCTCTGGTTCTGTTCTATTAGGCATCCTGTGTACCATACATATTCAATGTACCAAATGCTAGCTCAAGTAAACCAGTATTATACTCAAGGGAGACTTTTGTTTGCAGTATATTTATGACAAAAAAACCTACATCATTAGAAGAAAGTGTAGTAGACATGCAGTAAAACCAGAAAACCAGTAAGTACACAGAAATACTAAATTTAGTGTTTTGACATTGCTACGTAAATTCTACAGTATAAGTTTATAAATGGTAGGCTGGAAAAAGCTCTAATGTTCACTGGAATTTAGCCAGTTGTGTGTAATGTGTAATATAATAATATAATGTAATAATGTGCAATAATAACTGTTCTTTCATGCTCATCAATTCTTCCAAAAAAATACTTGTATCTTTTGATGTCTGTCAGTCAATTCTGCCAAAGGGACTGAAGTCACAAAGCATAGAAAATACTCAGAAATTTCATAAAAACTAGTAACTGAACAGAGATTGAAGTGGAGGGTGGTATTGAAAAGCAGTGGACATAAGTATAAAATGACCCCGCACTTCCTTAATTATAGTTCTCAGTATAGCCTGTTATAGGACACAATATGTCTGTGATGTCAGACATGAACAAGTTATGCGTTGTAGGGTTGCAGGTTTTTGCTTACCGTCCACTTCTTAAACCACACTGCTTTGATATCTAGCAAAGCCAAGAAGTGCATTGGACTCAAGAAATCTGGAGAGGCAGGATGATTAGCCTTGTGTTTTACTGACAAAAGTGACAAGGTACTCTCCACTACTTCTTCCATATACCTTATGACACAAGTAGGAAAAAATGGACAGAAAAAAAAATCACTGAAGTCTTTCCACCAATAATATTCAGTAACAAACTTCTCATAAAACCTTATTCAGATAAATCATAAATATCAACAGCATTATCTTTAACCTAATCTTGTATGGGTATTAATTGATTCTAATACCACAAATAAAACTAATAGGCATCTATATCCTCTTAAATTATTACATCTTTTGTTAAGTGCTAAATAGCATACTTGCTACATTTTCATCCAAATTATTTTCTTGTTCAAAACTACTTAGAACACTCCAAAAGCTAAGTAAGCAGCTTAATATGAATACTCATATGCAACTTCCCTATTTTCCCACTCTCTACTTTTATTTCCCCTGTTGTCACTGATTAGCCACTGTGCATCCTATAATCAAACGCTTGCTAAAATTACATACAACTTACTTTATGTCAATAACTATTAAATTAAGAAACAGTTACAGGATTTTGAAGGTGACATACTTTTCTGGATGTCGAATCCAGGAAGATGGTGCTTCCTTTTGGTACTCATTTAAAAGGCGAATCTGAAAACATAATTATTAAAATTTTAAAAATAATGCATGATGTTTCAGTAATGATAGAAAAGGCACAGAAAGTTCCTTTATACCTTTTTAAGTAAACGATTTACATCTGAGTTAGATACATCCAGACCAGCTGAAATATGAAGAGAATATTCTCCAGAAAGAAAGTACAACTCCAAGTGTCTTGCTAAAAAAATAAAAAAACAAAAAAACAATTCACCTCCATGACAACAATGACGAAACAAACTGTCTTACACAGTCTTCATTATAAAACTTAACTTTTCAAAAAATACACGACTCATGTAGTCTGAAATGTAATTAAATGCACATACCTAAACTTGTATAGACTTCTTTTGTCATATTAAATGGAGAAGAAGAAAAGGTTTTTGCATAGAACCTAAGAATTTTCTCCTAAGGGTGAAAAAGCAAGCAATGTATTAAATAGTTATTAACGGTGTATTATAATTGCAAAATAATCAATATGTAGAGGCATTTCAGCTAGACATTTGTGAAGATGTTAAGTATGTTTTATGAAAATACAGCTTCTGATCACAGAAATCTACAGTTCAAAGGAAATTTTATTCAAATACTTGAACTACAGCACCAATGCAAAGCCTCACTGAGTTACGAAGTAGACCAAGGAACATTACTCTTCCATTATGAATCAGTGACTTGTAATTATCACTGTTTTGAACAAAATTGTAGAACTCAGGTGAAAGAGAAATATATGACAGCAGCTGGGGCAACTTTCCTATTTATTTGGTAATAACTTTAAAATTGGAAGAAGAAGAAAAGAAGTTTAACTGACATAATAAATAATGTAAAAGCCATTTAAGTAGCTGTTGTCTTTTTTTCCTCATCACTGCCTGTGCAATATTATTATGTATCATTCTCTCATCATCATGGAGCATAAACCTGCTTGAGTAGGAAATACTAACATGACCTATTTTACAGAACAGTTTTTTCCATTTTTTACATGTGTTTTTGCTAAAAGAAATCTAAAGATTTTCACACCATTAGAAGAAATGCAAATGAGTACTTTGGTGTCTAAAAATCCTATTGAAAGCCTATTGCAATCTTTTAAACCAAAATTTACTGGAATCCTGTATTTCTTTTACTTCAAAAAATCGTTTATGTGATTCATATACAAATAATGAAGCATCTTGGAACCCTGCTGGACTACATGTAATATGTATGTAACTTCTTACATCTCTTCAGTACTCCTTTCTTTGGATACACATCTGATAATTAGATACAAAACATTCCCTTACACTGAACGCTGCATCAGGATCTGCCAGAGAGATCGTCAGATGCTTACGCAGACTTGGCCAACTCTCAGAGCTCAGGATATCAGAGGCAGGGGCCAAGCACAGTGTCTGCAAAGCTTCTTGGCGAACCTGAAGCATAAACAGATAAACACCAAAAATCCATTCGCAGCAACCTCTGAAACACGTAATTTACAAGTCAGAGGGAGGGAGGGAGGGAGCGTAGGCAAGAGGGAGGCAAGAAGGAAGGAACAGAACCTTGCTGTAGAACAGATAGGAAATAACAAAATACTTATCTTCCACTATATTTTTTATGGTTATTTAGACAAAACACTACATCACTGAGTGGGAAAAATGCAGGCATTCGAAGAAGCAATAAAACCATTTTAAATAGGTTTTCAATACTGGATGCAAGGTTTATGTTCTACTTTCTGCCTGTAATCAAATATTTTGTTATTGGGGAATATAGATTTCTAAAGCTCTCAGCTAGGGGAAGTAGACACAGTTATTATTATGTGTTATGCTGCTGAATTTTCATCAACATTCTAAATAATTTCAAGTAACTTTTTTTTTCTATTCGAAGACAACTGCAATCTCTAGCAATTTGTTTCATCTTACTGAAAGAAACTGTAGGACATTTTAATAACATTTAATAGCATCAGACATTTAACCTGGTTTTCTAATAAAAGTCTATCACAATGTTTGTACCAGTTCCTACCTACCATGCCTTTTTCAACTGCCAGACAACCCCCAACAAGTCTTATCAAGACACCACACTCAAACTGGTATTTCTCCAAGCCTCAAAAAGTATCAGCAGCTGGTGCTGATTGTTAGTTAGAGACACAAATTAGTACTGCCATTGATATGACAGCAAACCTAACTGGACTTTATATTTTCCATTTGGCAGCAGGTTGTTGGCAAATCAGCAGGCATCCATCTCTTCCAACAAGGATAACTCAAAGAGCAACACAGAAGTTACCAAACAGGACATGTATACAGGAAAAATAATTGTGGTAGATTGAAATGTTCTGTAATTTTATTTATCATAAAACATTTTTTTTATACTATAAATGCCTATCTATAGCAAAGAGACTTCTAAAAAAATAGATATTTGCTGCAACACTAGTTTTTGAACCAAATCAGTTACAACAAATGAAATATTACACTGAAGAGTAGTTTCTGCACTGAAGCCAAGATATATGAACCAACAAAGACAAGTTTCCACTTAGGTACATAGGAACTGTTATGTTCATACAGGCTGCTCCCCAATATGCCATAAACATTCATTTGTATTAACATTCATTTCTTTAAACTTACTTCCTTGGGCTGAATAGGGTCAAGCCTTTCTGCGAGCAGCTGCAATTGGTCTTGACTCATGAATGCATAACTCTGTAATACACATTACAAAATGATCATTAGTATATTTTATTAAACTGAACAGCAGAAGATTAAAATCATTTGTCTTCCTGATACCTAATTTACTTTTAATAATTAGGACTTCAACATTTATACTAATTTAACAATAAAGTCAACATTGCAAATGTTTTCTGCTGTTTGCCCAAAGTTAAACTTAAGATAATGAAATTACCATGACATATTTTGTTTGCTTTGCTTAAAAGTTTTCTCTAGCTTCAAAAAATCCTTGTAATAATTTATTCAGCAAGCAGTGTGGCATAGTACAGTAGTCTGGAAATGAACTGCATAATATTTGGCTTCTAAAGTAAAATCACAAAAGTTAGATGATGTTCTGCTTTTATCATTCTCTTTTTCTGTACCATATGTGGATAGGTACTTTGGAGCATATGGGCATCATATCAGCCTCATCCAGCATATGATGCTTAAAGTAGCTAGTATAAGCTTAATACTTAAACTGAAAGAAAAGTAAATAATTTGGGTTTAGAATATAACAAAGATGGGAAAAATTAGTCAGTCTCTGGGGCCATTCTCAGTCTCCACTGACAGAAACGTAACAATTCTGCAGTATCATGCTTATTTCATAACACAAAGAGAAAACCCATCATACTTGGTTGAAGGAGGAGTCACTGTCAGAACAGTTGTCTATGTAATAGCCACTCTGATGTTCTTTCTTTGCTTTACTATCCAGCTCCTTATCATGCATCCGATCTTCTTCAAACTTGTTAATCAAAGATTCTACCACAATCATCATGACATTCTTCAAGGCATGCATCATTTCTCCGTATCTTCAAAGTAAAGAAGATTTTAATACAAAGAACATATAAATCACTATGTAGAAAAGAAAAAAAAAAAAGCTACGTCATGAATAACTGGCTATAACATAATGCTAATTGGACTTGAACCCACTGAGCTTACAGAAATGAATTAACATGAAATCCAAATCCAAATCGAGCAATAATATATATATGTACCTTACATGTTTCAGCTAATGATATTTTAAAATTACAATAAAATTCATTTTTTTTCCTTCCTGAACCATTCAATGAAATAACACTAGCATAATTCTATTTTGGGATTTTCTTAAGAGAGAACAACATGACTCCACCAAAAATGGAGGATCTGTCCCTGAGAAAACAAGCCAGTTCTCATCCTTGTTACTGTTTGTTTCTTGTTATTCAACATCCAGTTTTTCTTCTGCTATAAACCTCAAGCAGAACCAGTAGAAGTGAACACATTATCCTGATTCAAGATCTTGAGTACAGGTCATGCACACAAAATAATTTTCTTTCAACAAAACCAGGGTTTTTCTAATTTCTATTAATTGAAAAATAATATCCACAGGGAAGAAATTAAAGATTAAAAAACTCTTCAGAAAAGCATTCTATTGTAAAATGTTGATGTTTTATTTCAAATTATTTTTACCTTAATGCTACAACTATTTATTTTACAGTCATCAAAGATACAAATTATCAAAGTGTGTTTTAATATCCTCCTACATGTCAAATTAAAAATCTAGGACACATATATAGTTCATTGGAGTTTCTTCTACCAATTTTAATGAGCACAAGAACTCTATGGTCCTGTTCCTTGAAAAAAAATTATACAGACAGCATAATCTGAAAAATGGTCATCCTAACATCGATTTTCCTGGGTTTTTATTGTGCAGCATATAAAAATAACCGCTGATGCTAAAATCCTAAATATCTCAAAAATTCCATGTATTTGCTACTGATCTTTTTATGTAATAGTTCACAACCTTTATTCCATGGTGAGAGAAAGCATGACAAACTGCAATGTAAGCTGGCAATGTCTGACCTGCTTAGCACCAGTTTTGGTTACAAGTTCAGAACTGTTATTGGTTCAGATCTTACTTTTTCAAAACACATTATGGAAAAGCGAAAGGAAGATTAAGACAAGAAAGAAACAGAGATGTGAATTACATTTATATACTCACTCTTTTGATTCACGAGTTTTGTTAGTAAGATGTTGGACAAGTGTGTCATAGCCAGATATTTCACCTTGATTTTGAGCAGAGGTACATTTTTCTGTTTCTTCTTCAATCACAGGTCCAACAGTATTTTTTATGTATTGTCTAAGGTATTTCACAAACTCATAGCTGTGAGAAACATGCAAAACTAAAATGTAACATCTCCTTGAATTCACCATGAAACATTTTCAACATTATATCAACAACCACTACCTTGTCTCCCAGTAGATCTGATACTCTGAGGTAAGAGTTTATGACTTGCATACAAATAAACTTCAGGAGTGTGAAATAACACATTACAGTTTGATTTTCTTCAATATGGTCATGATCAGCATATTGTAGGAAGAAACAACACCCAATAGGAGAAACAAAACCAATAGTTAGTTTACCAAATACCACAGTTTCCCTTTGTGATTCTTCTAAAAGTAAAAACCTACTCAGAAAAAAAGGTTAAAGTTTTGTAGGCAAAAACCAGAGTAGCAAGAAACTTCAAATTCCAAAAGAAACATTCCTTTTAGCACTTTGAACATAGCACTGCCTTAGAGTATAAACTGTCTGGTATTACAGAAAACGCAGTCTATAAATTAGAGCATATGAGAATACCTTTGGCTTATAAAATTGTGTGTCATGATAGTACACAGATGTCAGTCAAACTGACAAAACAGCCATCTGTGATTACACAAACACATTAAATTCAAGCATTTAGCACTTTGCAGTCTTATGATCAGATACCACAAATACTTGCTAAAAGAATAGAATAATCAAAAGGAGATTTCAAACTAAAGACTCTCCCCAAGTCCTCCAACTTTGTATTAGCTACAGAAATTGCTAAAGAGTACTGCTCAGAATAAATCAACTTTTCTTTTTGGCTAGTTTTCTAATTTGTATACAGGGCAAGGCAAACAAACATACAAAAAAGTAATCCTATATTAACAGTAGATGGATAATTTTATTTTCATTGTAGCAAATGTAGATGTGCAACTGATTCATTTTAACTTAGATTAAAAAAAACCCAAACAACAAAGCACACAAAATTGTATCATGATAGATACTTCCTCACTGGATTGCCTACCTCAGGTTCCATCAGGTATGTCAGTATTTTTCTTTCCCCCTGCCTTTCCATTTTTGTTCTCAGTGAAAGTAACAGAACTACATCTCAAGAAAGATGCACAACATGTTCATTCCTGTTTTCATTTGTGAAATTGCACACAACTCTCCACTGCATGTAAGATTTCATGAAACTTTCCCCCCTTTGTTTTATAAGGACAGCGTTTCCACCATATATATGTTTTTGCACAGCAACCACATCAATATTCAGACCACTACTTTTATGTCTGATGTCGTAGCCTCTTCTGCAGTATTCTTCCACCTTAGAAATGTTTTGTAACAATTATGTGTTTCAGCAATGACAGTTCTACTTCACAAGCAGAAACAGTTCAGACTGATCTGGTAGGCTTACAGAGGAATCACGCTTGGGGTGGTATTAAAAACACCTCTAATGTAACAGAAAACACGCTACCTATGAAGTTTAAAATCCTGATGTCTACTACTGCACAGAAGTTTTATACTTGACTCAATTTTCCTTTTCATTAGCTTTCTGAGGATCCTGAACTTCTGTCTTTTCTACATCAAAGTGGGAACAAAGGATAAAGTAAAGCCTCAAAATCTGGTAAAATTACAGAAAGAGTACTGCTCAAAATGCTGATCTGACCTAGAGCATTGGACCGTCCAAAAACACACACTACTACTAACAGACCTTGCAATCAGGATGAATGGATTCAGAAGAAAGTTTCTTCATGGCTTCATAGCCATGGTCATTTATAAATGACCATACAATCTCTCTGACTTTCTGTGAAAACCAGTTTGTACTGCCATGGTTCACAAACAAGACAAGAATACCTCCAGAAATATTCCAGCACTAGATAATAATCCTCATGTTCTGCATTTAAAGATCACTTGGTTTTCCATTAAATGTAAATTAAAACTGTTCTTATGAAAAGAAAGTATCTTTAGGATCACCAATTTTCTAACATACAAGAAAGAGTAATGCATGTCAAGGTTTCACTGTTGTAAAAGGAAAAGCTCTGTAGGCATTGCTTCAACCACTTACAGACTTTACTCCGTCACCCTGGGTATTCTATTAAGGTCTCAGAAAAAAATGACAGAAATAATTTCCTTTTTTTGTTGTTTGGGATTTATTTATATATCTTTTATTTTTCTTTCAGAATTACATGTATCTTTCAACTTTGATATGTTTACAACCAAATTCTTTCACTCTCATGCTTGTCACCAGGCAACCTACTACTCAAAATTCACAAGAGTACAAGCAACAGTGTAATCAAATGTAATTTGTAACAAAACCAAAACTGAGCTACAATAACCTTTTAAAGAATCTTCAGAACACCTGCAAGTTTCAAAGTTTTAAAATTACAGTGAAGTTTTAGATAAACTCTGGTTCTATTTCACTTACTTACTTTCACCTAACTCCTACCACTGACAAAGCAGTGCCAATACCTAGGTAAATTTAAGAGATTGTAAATAGTGCCACTTCAGAAAAATCTGTCAGGGAGCCAGCTTTCTCAGAAGAAGTCAGGTCACAGAGCTCTGTTCCTTATTAAAATGTCTTCATGTCATTTCAGCTTGATATTCTCTTGGCTTGTCATAAAATGTGTACTAAAAATCTCCCATGTAATAAAAATATCTAGTTGAAACATCATGGAAAGGAAAGAGAAGCATGGGATCTGGAAATCTAGATTGCATGTAAATGAGGTCACATTGTCAAGTCTGATTTTACAGAAGTGTGATGGGGATACATTTCTGCTTTACTTAAAGCATAAATTAATAGAATGACTACCTGATAAGATAGACATGTTCAGTATTATAGGCCAGAGAGAACAATCAAATACAGCAGCCAAATAGCCCTCTGAAAAAGTACCCCATTTTGAAAAACAAGATTGTGTTATCTAGCAGATGTCAAATATACTGAGAGCCTTCAGTGACTAGTTCTTCTAGCTCCTTTTCATGTGTCCATTTAGTACATTCCATGTGCACATGCAGCAGAGATTTGTAAATTCCCCTCTCACAAACAGCTCATGAATTACTACTACAGTAAAAATATATCAGGAAGAGTGGAGGGAAAAAAAACAAACCAAGAAAATGGCAACATTAATTTTATTCTTTAAATTAGCATCATCTGAGAGTTGATTAGTGACAGGAAAATCTATATATGTATAAATACACACACATATTTACAAAGCAGTATAAAGTGTAGACTTTTCCCAACTGTTAATACAATTTAACACATACCAACTTCTTCAAAAGACTTAAAAATAGCAAAAATATTTTTACTTGTGAAAATTCTCATCCGTTTCCTCCAAATGCAAGAGAATTTCTTCTGCACATTCTACTGATGGGGCTCCAGTGATTTTTTCCTTCACACTCTGCAGCAACTGTCTAAGCATAGACTGTAATAGAGCTTCATCTTCACTTGTAAAGTGAGACATCTGTAGAAAACAAATAGAAGAATAAGAAACTCTCACAGTTGTTTTTTTCCTCAAGATGCTAAGAAAAGCACAAATCCCTTACATTGCACTGTTTTACTGTTATGAACAGGATTTTCTATTAAAAGACACAATCTTTTGATTGTGAAGATAGAACTTATCTTCAGACAAACTGAAAACAAAACAATCAAATCAGTTTCAGCAAAACTCCTGATATTGTAACATAATATTTTTAAAGGCAATATTACATTAGGAAAAGCCTGAATATTCCTAATTTTACTTGCTTGAGAACTTGCCCATCATATAGGCACAGCATATAGGCACTGCCCATCATATAGAACTTGCCCATCATATAGGCACTGTAAGCTAAAAAAATAAAAAGGAGGGAAAGTTTAACAGATGTAATGACTGTATCTTGGTAAGAAAATTTTGTAAGTCTCTCACCTGCTTCTCATCCACTGTCACTACCCAGTTCTGACTTTGAGATCCCTCTACTCAGTGCTACTGCTGTGCCCATGACTGAAACTGCTGTCAGCTTTTGCAAGCGCCAGGTGGAATTATCAGTTTAATTTCCCTGTGCTGATCAACTGCAGTGACCTGACAGAGTCCTGTCAAAACTGAAACTGCTGGTAAAAACTGGGAGGAGCAGATGCAGTGAGAAACTGGAAACATCTGTCAAGTCCAGAAGACAGACTATCAACTAAATTTTCAAGGGCTGCAAAGCAAGGCAAGAGCTCAGTTCTGATCTTGATTAATTAATGGCTTAAAAAATTAAAAACTCTCTAAGCACCTGTGAATAAACAATACACACGCACTTGGAAGAGACAATATAGTAAATTACTGTTTAAGAATCAAATAGTGTCAGCCAGCAACAACAATAAAAAAGAGCCATACAGCACCAGCTGGAGGAAGTATCTTTTATGAAAGGTAACAGTTGATCAAGTTAGCACTCCTCTGTGGCAAGTAGCAGAGTTACCGAACATTTTACTTTGATCCAACATAATTCAATATTAATTCAATCGTCTTACCAGAAATTTCATTAAAGTAAATTTAGAGCAAACAAACAAAACATCCCAAATCCCTTGCAACAATCTTAAATTTGCAGCCTTCTTTCTTAGAGAATCTCAAGATACTTAATCAGAGTCAATGCATTTTCAGGTCTATATATAAACATCACCCTAATCCCCTGCGGGGAAAAAAAAAAAAACAAAAAAAAACCAGAAACAAAAACCACCTAGTGTTTTGGTATAACTAGGGATTTTTAAAAGCACAAGATATCCAGATACTGGCTGGCTGGCAGTGCAAAGCACCGCTCAAATTATTCATAGAGAGAAATCATGAGAATATTGCAGCTTCACCTCCAGTCTGCCTTGAAAACTCGTATCTGACTCATGTAATCACTAACAAAGATACATATCTTACATTTCATTTGTAAAGGTTTGTGGTTTGTTGTGCTTGGATTTTTGGTGGTTGCTGGTTTGGGGGCTATTCCCAGCAGGAATCTCCCCTACTCAGTTTCCAGGCAACATTTAATTGATCGTTTTCTCCCTAAAATGCAGCTTTACCCAAAGCCCACTTAGGGAGGTCTTTTCAAGGTCCCGGCACTGTCCCAGAATGCAAATCCTGCCCCGCAACCCCGGGGACGATTCAAAAGCGGCTTGTTGTTGCCAGCATTTATCCTTAAACAAGCCTGCGCCTGAGCAGGGAGGCAGTTTTAGTAACAAACCAAGGAGACCAGTTCCCAGAATGCGAGCAGCGCGACAATTCCTACCCCTTCTCACGCTTTGCCCCCCGTCCTTCGGAGTGCTGGGCGGCAGCCAGGATTGCTGCGGCAACCCACACACGAGGAGAGCAGCCGGTCTCTTCCCAAGCGTCGGGAGAGGCTAAGCCTGCCCAGGTGCTTCCCTCACCTACCGCTGACAGCGCGGGCGGGCTCTGCCCGGGCACCTCGGATGCGCTCGCCCCGCGCACCCGCTCAGCTCCGCCACGCTCCCCGCGCCCCGGGAGCCCCGCATTCCCAGTCCCGTCCAGCCCTAGGGCGGCACCGTGCG